>LPNX010861753.1:179162-311586 GCA_001517045.1 Pseudotsuga menziesii
GATGCAATTTACTCGAAAGATAGAAAAAGGGAAGAGTCAACTGCAAATAGAGCTGAACTTGCTGCAAGTGGAGTGGCTAGGACTTCAGGGACATATGATTCTGATCATCCGGATCCTATTGAGGGTAGTATTGGGGGCTCCACGGCCATGGGTTCAACTTCCGTGAGGGCTGCTGCGTCATCTTTCTTTGTTCCACAGAATAGCATCAAGTCCATGGTTAAAAAAAGGGAGAAGGAAGAAGCAGATAGGATTATGGGGAGGATGTTTTTCTGGAGTGAGTTGCCTCTTACAATAACAAGAAACAATCATTTTTTTCAGCCTATGTGTGATGCCATTGCTATTGTTGGCCCAGGGTACAAGTGCCCTGCATATGAGGAGATTCAAGGCCCAATTCTTCAAGCAGAGAAGAAAGACATCAATACTAGATTGGAGGAATTCAAACAGTCATGGGAGATTTCTGGATGCACATTGATGTCTGATGGTTGGTCAGATGCGAAGGGTAGGACCATTCTCAATTTCATGGTACAGTGCCCTAAAGGTACCATGTTTATCAAATCCGTTGATGCATCGGCACAGGTAAAAGAAGCAGCATTGTTGTGTGAGTTGTTGGATGGGGTCCTTCAGGAGATTGGTGTGGACAATGTGGTGCAGATCATAACAGATATTGCAGCCAATTATGTGGCTGCTGGTAGATTGCTTATGGAGAGGCACCCCTCACTATTTTGGAGTCCATGCGCTGCACATTGTATTGATTTGATGCTGGAGGATGTGGGGAAAATTCCCTTCATCAAGGAGGTTGTTGATCAGGCTAGGAGTATCACCAAATTCATATATAACCATGCTTGGGTTCTTAGCCTCATGAGGAGATGCACGAGAAACAGGGAATTGTTGTGCCCTGGAATCACACGATTTGCCACCAACTTCATTTCTCTTCAGTCTTTGCTTCGAGTTCAGTTTGAGCTGAAGCAAATGTTTGTTTGTGATGAGTGGCGAGATTGCACATACAGCAGGAGAGAGGATGGGAAAGCCATCGCTAGATTGGTTTACACCGACTCCTTTTGGGAAGGAGTGGAGGAAGTGTGCTCAATCAGTGAACCTTTGGTAAAGGTTTTGAGATTAGTTGACAGTGACAAGCCCGCTATGGGCTATTTGTACGAGGCCATGGATAGGGCCAACGAGTCTATTCGGTCTTATTATGTCGGGAAGGGTACCCCTAGACACAATAGACACATGATGCTATGGGAGTTGATTGATACACAATGGACTGGGATGCTCCATCGACCTATTCATGGAGCTGCACTTTTCCTCAACCCTGCCTTTTCATACAAGTGTAAGTTTGATTTTGATGAAGAGGTTTTGGAAGGGCTTATCGAATGTATGAATAGGATGGTACCTAATTTTGAGACTCGAGAGAGTATTACTTGTGAGATGGAGATGTATCGAGAGGCTACTAGACTATTTGGCTACGCCAATGCTGTCCGTGCAAGGAACAATTTGACTCCAAGTAAGTGATTGCAAATTAGAATTTATTTGTATTTTGAACTCCAAATTCTTAAATTTTAATTGTGTTTTATGATTTATCATTTTATTTGAAATTTGAATTATTTAATCCGATTCTCTTTCTTTCTTGTTTATTGTACGTGTTTGGTGGAGGACATATGGTGCAAGGGCACCAAATTTTAAAAAATTTGCCATTCAAGTCCTCAGCCAAACCTGTAGCTCTTCTGGATGTGAGCGTAATTGGAGTGTCTTTGATAAAATACACTCAAAGAAACGCACCAAGTAAGTACTAAGAACTTTATCAAAGCAATTAAATTCATTGTAATTTAAGATCCTATTTCATATTGGTTTCCTCTGGCATCAAGACTCAAGAGTCAAGACTCATTAAATCTTTTTATCACCCTCTTACAGGTTGGATTTCCCACGCCTGAATGACTTGTTGTATGTCCACTACAATCTTTGACTGTGGATGAAGCAAGTGGAGAAATCACCCGATGTGGATGCCATTTGCTTGGACAATATTGATATATTGTCCAAGTGGAGGGTGGAGGCTGAGTTACCTATCATGGAGGAGGCACCTGCATGGTTAGATGAGGAGGAGCAGCAGCAGCAGCAGGGGCAGGTGGATGAGGAGGAGCAAGAGGAGGAACATGAGGAGGAGGCAAACCGCTTTGACCCAGAGGACTTCATGGAGGGTGATGTGGCTTCATCAGCACCACCTTCTACAGTGGTCGATGCATCTACTCCCTTATTGGCATCGAGTCCCTCACTGGCACCTAGTCCCTCATTGGCACCTAGTAGTACGGGGCCAGGACCTTCTACTGTCAGGGGCAGGCCTGGCAAACAGCCCATTATGTTTTCCCGTAAAAAGGGAAGAGGGCATTGATTTATATTTCAGAGACAGATAGTTAGCTACTAGTTTTGTGATGTCATTTTGTAATATCATATATGTATTGGACCATTGATTTCCCACTTTTGACTCTTGAGTACTATTGGACAACTATATTCAGACTTTCAGTATCGACTTTTATGTCTCATATTATATTTGGCATGCCTACATGATATATATCAGTGTTTTTTCTATATTTATGTGTCAATGTATTTATTTGATGTCATTGTTGCTTTATATGCTTAAAATTATGAAAAAAATGAATATATTTTGTCTATTTAAATATTTGCCGATTTTTTCCGCCGATGTTGCCGAGAAGATGTTTTCTAGACCCTTGCCGATTTTTTGCCGATGCCGATGTTTTCTTCTATGGTTATTAATGCTTTTATCTCACACACTATGTGACACCTAGATCTAGTACTAGCGTAATTTAACCAAGGATAGTTAATCCTTGGAGAAGCACACCAAGCCCATAGATCAAGGGTCAAAGTGCCACACATATGTTCAGACCGAGTGTAGGGCTTACAGTGTCTTCATTCTCCCAGAGAATGGCTACTCAAAACTAAGCTGAGTCTACCAGTCCCAGACTAGTCTACATCATGGTCCCGGACCAGATGTCTACTCAACACAAGGTTGAGTCTACCCAGGGCATATCTAGGTTTATATGATAGTTCCAAACCAGATATCTACCATTCAACAGAATGGTCACTCAACACTGGGTTGAGTCTTCACTGTGGTCCTGGACCAGGTGGTCCCATTCTCTGAAGAGAAGGGCTCTCGATGCTGCTTAGAAAATCAACACTCCCTCTCAGCGAGAGAGGCATTCTCTGCCATACCAAGCTTGTCACGAAAGTACACAAACTTTGATGCTGTCAAAGGCTTGGTCAAGATATCTGCAATCTGCTCATCTGTACGAATGTACTGCAACTTCAGAGCACCTCTCTGCACTAGGTCTCCGATGAAATGATACTTCATTTCAATATGTTTCGATCTATCATGAAACACTGGATTCTCTGAAAGCTTTATGCAACTTTGATTATCGCAATGGATGATCATTGAGTCAAGCTTTCCCTCAAACAGATCGGATAACAACTTTCTGAGCCAAACTACTTCCTTGCAGGCATCGCTTGCAACAATATACTCTACCTTAGCTGTACTCTGAGCTATGTAACCCTGCTTCCTGCTGGACCAAGAGATCATTACTGATCCCATACTGAAGCAATAACCAGAGGTACTTTTCCAGTCAACTGCACTGCCAACCCAATCTGAATCTGAATATCCATATAACAATACTCCACTGCTGGAAGTATAGTTGAGCCCATAAGTGATAGTCCCTCACACATTTGAGTACATGTTTGGCGACTACCAAGTGTGTGTGCTTCGGAACTAACATGAACTGACTCAGTGCATTCACTGTGTAGCAGATGCCTGGTCTCGTATGCACGAGATATATTAGGGAACCAATGAGTTGTCTGTATAGAGTAGGGTCCACATTCTGTGAACTAGAGGTTGAGTCCCGCAACTTTGTCAAGTTGGTAGTCATTGGCACGCTCATGGACTTGTAGTCCTACATCCTAAATCTCTGCAAGGTATCCACTGCATACATTCCTTGTGTCAGGAAGATCTCACCTGGATTTTTCCAAACTTCTAAGCCAAGGAAGAAATGCATCAATCCGAGATCTTTCATCTCGAATTCAGAGGTAAGCTCCCTCTTACACTGGTCTATCAACTATTCATCCCCTGTAAGAAAGAAGTCATCTACATATAGAACAAGTATCAAGACATGATTATGAACAACTTTAAAGTACAACATAGAATCAGCTGTACTTTTGGAGAACCCCAAGCTATGGAGAAATCCATCCATCCCGGCATACCAGACTCTCAGAGCCTGTTTCAATCCATACAAGGCTTTCTTTAGTTTACATACATGGGTCTTCTTCCCATGAGTAACAAAGCCTTCAGGTTGTTCAATATAAACCTCTTCCTCAATCTTACCATTGAGAAAGGCTGTCTTTACATCCATCTGATGTAACTTCCATCTGAATACTACAGCAAGTGAAATGATGGTTTTGATGGTAGTGTACCTAGTAATAAGTACAAATGTGTCGTCATAGTCAATGCCTTCTTTCTGAGTGAAGCAACCAGCTACGAATCTGGCTTTATACTTCTCCACACTGCCATCTGCAGCATGCTTGATCTTATAAAGCCATCTGGAAGTCAGTACTGACTTTCCTGTAGGTCTGGGAATAACTTTCCAAACATCATTCTTCATGATTGACTAATACTCTTCAATCATGGCATCAACCCATACCTGTTTAATTGTTTCTTCTTCGTACGATGAAGGTTCTGAACTAATAAGCTAACTCATAAGACCGGAGTACTTCTGTGGTCTTATGCTTTCTCTGAAAGTCCTTGGAGGAGCTTTATGCTTCTCGGCTTCTTGTACTGTTTCTCGGTACCAAGCAAGTCTCCTTTTGGAAGGAGGAACTTCAAGTAGTTCTTCTAGTGGACTTTCAATGTTCTCAAGAACATATGGAGTTTGATCATCAAACTCTTCCTCCCTCTGAATTTCTGAATCTGGAAACTCAAGTGGAGCAACTGCATCTTCCGGTGAAAACTCTAGCGTTTTATGAAACATCGTTTCCTCATGGAAGATCACATCTCTGCTGACCTCAATGTACCTCTGTCCAGGTATATATACTCGATAAGCCTTCGAGCAATCAATGTACCCAACAAATAAGCCTTTCTTACAAGAAGGCTCTATCTTGGCCCTCTTTTCTTTTGGCACATGAACATACACAGGAGTGCCAAATATCCTCATGTGATCAACTGCAGGTTTCTTCTTGGTGAAGACTTCTTCTGGAGTCTTCTCACCCAAGATAGCATGAGGGCTTCTGTTCTAGATGTACACTGCAGCTCCGGTAGCTTCAGCCCATAAAGACAAAGGAAGATCTAGATCAGTGATCATGGCTTTAGCAGCCTCATAGATCGTTCCATTCTTCCTTTCCGCAACCCCATTCCATTGGGGGTTGTAAGGCACTATCAGGCTTCAGCTCTTTCTTGATTCCTGCTTCTCGACAAAAATCATCAAACTCATTAGATTCATACTCACCTCCATTATCTGATCTCAAGATATGGATGTGCCTGCCAGTCTGATTTTCAATCAATGTCTTGAACTCTTTAAACTTGTCAAAGGTTTCACTCTTGGCCTTGAGGAAGTAAATCCAAGACTTTCGAGAGTAGTCATTAATAAACAAGACATAATATAAACACCCACTCAAGGAGGGTGAAGACATGGGCCCACAAATGTCAGAATGAATCAAATCCAAAATGCCTTTAGATCTACTCTTGAGTCTGGGAAAGGATTTCTTAGTGTTCTTACCTAGAGCACATCCTTTGCAAATTCTTTCATGCTTTAAAGAAACTTCTGGCATACTTGTAACCATCTTCTGCAATCCTAGGAGAGTTGTGTAGTGAAGGTGTCCAAACCTTCTATGCCAAAGTTCACAGGGATCAACTGAGTGATGTACCAAAGCATGAGTGGAAACTTTTGAAGCCTTGTAGAGATCTCCCTCTCGAACCCTAATCTGTACTGCTGAGTCTAGATCTGTGTCTTTTGCCCATAAAAAGACCTTCTTGTCCATAAAGAGGACTCTGTGGCCCTTGTCTTCTAAACCAGCAACAGATAAAAGGTTCTTCTTTAAACCAGGAACATAAAGAATATCATCAATATGAAGAACCGTACCTGAATCAAGTTGAAGTGAAGTTGAGCCAACTCCTTCAATCTTGTAAGTGGAGTCATCTCCAAGTTTTACTTGAGTGGTGAACTTCTTCTTTCTGTAACTGGTAAGGGTACCACAGTTACCTGTCATGTGCCTAGAGACACCACTGTCCACCAACCAAGAAGTAGAGCAAGATGATAAAGAACCAGTTAGAGCAGAAATCAAATAGTACTCTCTTCTAGGCTCATCAGTTTTATTAGCCTTGACTTTCTTCTTCTTCTTTGGTTCTTCATCTTCTTCTTCCTCTGCTTCTACAGCAGATGCCTGAAACCTTCTCTTGGGTTTCTTTTTGTTCTGCCTACAGTCTCTAGCATAATGCCCAAACTTGTGACAAGTATAACATTCAATCTTTAGACATGTCAGAAAACTTACCCAAGGGTTTCTTTCCTTTCTTTTGTTGATGGAAAGACTTCTTGAACTTCTTGGTCTTTGTTGCAAGTGCAAGGTTATCCTCCTTGATTACCATGCCATTGTTCCCTGCTTCTTGTATGCAATAATGCCAAAGCCTTTCAAAGGTTGGCTGATTTTCTCGTCCACAGACGGATGCCATGAAGGTTTCCCAAGAGCTTGGGAGACCATCAACCACTGTTTGTACAAGATCATCATCATCAACAGTAACACCAATAGCAAGGAGTTGATCTCTTACCTGTTTGATCTTGGTAAAGAAGGAACCAACACTTCCATCTTTCTTCAGCTTCAAAGTTCGTAGCCTCTTCTTCAAGACTCTCTTTTTACTGGGAGCCTTCTTTTCATAGAGGTTTATCAATGTATC
Organism: Pseudotsuga menziesii; assembly: GCA_001517045.1. Lineage (NCBI taxonomy): Eukaryota > Viridiplantae > Streptophyta > Pinopsida > Pinales > Pinaceae > Pseudotsuga > Pseudotsuga menziesii. Next base: position 186,106 of record LPNX010861753.1, read on the forward strand.
ATAACATTCTTTAGCAGTCTTCAAGGATGTGATGTTAGGCATCAATTCTTCTTTGATAGAATCATAAATAACTCGTCCAGCCTTACCTTGCTTCCTCTTGTAGGAAAGCCTACCAGCATTTGTAGTTGGCTCTTCTGTGACATTAAGAACAATGTCATCCAAGTCATTCTCATCAAGAATGGCTGTCAACCTGGCCTGCCAGGAATTGAAGTTTGTTGAACCAGAGAGCTTCTCTTCCGGTTTGAAACCAACAGTAGCCATCTCTGTCACTTATCCAAATGTTAGATCTGCAAATCTTATTCCAAGATCTAGTGAGAAACAACAGCAGTGTCCCTTTACTGTGTTTTCACATGCTAAGCTCTGATACCATGTTGAATTTTCAGCATTAGCATCAACTTTAAAAATTTGCAGATAAACATAAATACATCAGCAATGCAGTAAAAACACATTCATCACATCAACACACATGGACACAATATTTTTCACTCGGGAAACCTTCAAAGGACAAAAACCCCAAAAGCATTAATAACTCATCTCGTAAATGAGATGGCTTAAGAAATTCTTCAAAAAGTTCCTCAAATCCAGATCTGGATTTTGTCCACATTAAGTGTAAAATTCATCAGTAAAAATCAGACTAATAATTTTACCCACAATTTCTAGAATTACAAATTTAGGGCTTTCTCAAAAAAACTGAGATTTTCTCTCTCCTGCCTGAAAATATCAGACTGTTAAAAATTGCCTGAAAATATCAGACTACTGAAAACTGCCCAAAAATATCACTGTCTGAAAACTGCCCAAAAATATCACTGTGTTGACAACTGCCCAAAAATATCACTGTGTTGACAACTGCCTAAAAATATCAGATTATTGAAAACTGCCCAAAAGTATCAGACTGCTGAAAACTGCCCGAAAATATCAAACTGTCTGAAAACTGCCCAAGAATATCAGACTACTGAAAACTGCCTGAAAATATCAAACTGCTGAAAACTGCCCAAAACATGGAATGTTGAAGATGGTTGTGCAAAAATGCTGAAGATGGACTTTGCTGATAAAACCCTAGCTGAGAGTTTGAACATAAGATAGTCTTCTTCACCTGTGAGAGCAAAAATGTGTGTAACAAATGAGAAGGTTTGATCTTCTTTTATAGCCTTTTGTTCACCTGTAAGTGGACAAGATTAGGAAAAATAAAAATAATAATATTTTTATTCTTTTCCTATTTTCAATTTCACTTTTACCAAAAAGGTAGTTTTATTTTTTTCCTTTGACTTTTATAAGAAGTCCTTATTTAATTTTGTTTTCCACCAAAGGACTCCCAAACTTCAAAATCCATTGCCTAAAGTGGTCAAAATCTCTTCCTCTCTCTTTCTTTCTCACTAAAATCTACAGCAGATTTGTATTTCTTATTGTAAGGGCAAAGAGAGTCTCTTGATCCCATCTTCAATTTCTTTCAAGTTTCAATTTTTGTCCTAAGATTTTTACTTATGCCACCCATTGCATGCAAAGGTAGTTGGGTATTCCCACCCTTGCTTTGCAAAAGAGGAAGGGCTAGGATAAACTTAACTTCATTTGATTCTTTTAAGCCACTCATTGCATGCTAAGATAATAAGGCTCTACCTACTCTTGCATTGCAAAAGAAAAAGGCTAGGACTAGTTTCATTTATTTTATTTATTTCACTAAAATTAATTTTTACCCAACCCTTTCCATTCCGAAAGAGGATTGAGTGGCTAGAGTTAGTTTGCTTTCTTGCTTCAGTTTCTTTATTGTGCCTACACCTTACAAGTGAAGTGGCTTTGTCCATCCTTACAATATCATGTCGACTAATTTTTGTTAGAAGTTCAATTTATTTCTTCAATTCAAAGTCAATAAACTTTGCCCCATCTTTGCCTCGTATCCACTCCTCTTGTCGATTCGTCTAATTCTGAGTGATAAGAACAGGCAAAGATTTGTGTTGGCTAGAATAATAGGCACTCAACATCTATTTCCTTTGAAATTGAGAAAATAAAGGTTGACTTGTGGAGCTAGAGGGGTAGAGGTTGTTGGGAGCCTCGTGGCACTACATGTCCTCCTATTGAGCACCAGGCAATCTTTGGAACTAATTTGTGGAGCTAGAAGGGAACCTTGTGTTTGTTTGTTGAGTGTTACCTACTAAGTCATACTTAGTCGGTATTATCAAGTGAATTGGATGAAAGGAACAAACACCATTGTTCATCTTTCAGAATTCAGAAGTCATTCAGGCTTCTTCTGAGAACTTTTTGTTAATTTTTTTGTAACACATGTTCATACCCCCTTGGGGAAATTGTAAAAAATATCCTAGCATTTAATTTTTTATAAAAGGCTCGGCTTCCCATACTTAAGCATCAAGTCGACTAGCCCAGATTGTTTTTCCCTCGGTTATTATTGGTTGTTGAATAAACGACTAATAATTTCCGAGTTTTTCACTCACACCTCCAAAATTGGGGTAGGTGTCTTGTTGTTTCAGCCTTAGGAGGTTATTGGAGCCTTTGTGTCAGTGTTTTTCAACATGCTAGGCATTGAAATTGAGTCGTATGGGCACGTACTAGGTCTCCCTAGAGTTTCGTCAGTTTCCGAGAAAAAAAAAAAAAAATTTTCTGTTTTTTAAGCCATTTTTTAATGGTTTAATTAAAAAAATTCAAAATGTGATAAAAGTCAGATACAGAGTCCATTTCTGACGTGAGGACACTCGTTTTCACACCTAGAGGGTCCACTTTACTCCAGGAACCACTTTTCACATCGGTCGAGCAGCTGAAGCACCCCGTGGACCATTATTCAGCTAAAGATGCGTCAGAATGGCATTTTAGTCAAAATGGCATTTTAATACTAAATTATGACATTTTGGCACCATGGTCAAAGTTTGAAAAAGGTGAAAATTAAAATAATATTGAATGGTGTGACATGGCATGGGTCCCCCATGCCATACATTTCTCTTTGGGATTGTATGAGAATAAAACTTTGGGTTAAAAAAGGGACCAAGTTATAACTTAACTTTGACGTCAACCTCTATTCACGTGAATAAATTGAAGCTCACGTGAGGGGAAGGAGGGGTCCACCCCTTCCAATATTTAAAGCGTGAGTTAGTTAAAAGAAACTTTGGTTATACCTTGGTATACTCCTATGCTAGCAAATCATGTGTGGTGACATCACCCACCATCTCATGAAGCTCACGCGTGAAGGAGAGGATGACGTCGATTTGAGGTTGGTGAGTGGTTTGGTTATGTGTTGGAGAGTTGGAGAGTTGGGTGAGTTAGGTGTGAGAGGTGTCATTCACCTCTTTAGTTCCTTTTCACTTCAACTCGGTTCCTCTTCAGTTCAGAGTCAGATAACTCCAGGTTTATCTTCAGTGTTGTTAGCCCCCACAGGGGTTTGCTCTGGCTATAAATAAATCCTTTGCCTCTCTCACAAACTAGTTGGGTTTGGAGTAAGAAAGCGCATGCTATTGTAATCTGTATGCTATTGTTATTTTGCTTGGAATAAAAGAAAGCTTTGGAGGGCTAATGGTGGTGTGCTCTTTTGTGTGGATTGAGATTGTCATGCATTATTGAGGTATAACTGTATTTTTCCAATTTTTTTGCATTATTCGTGGTTTAGATCTTGCCTATGAAGGTCAAACATTGAATGTTAATAAGTTTATTTTCATGCGTTATTAACCTCTCTTTGTATATGCTTTCAAAACCTCACGGGTGTGTTTGAGTTTTGGTTGAGTTTCAGGATTCCTAGCTTCGAAATGGTGCGAATCTAGCTTGATTCTACCCCATTTCAAAGCAAAAGAGAAAGACCTAGTCCCTCACCATCTCACTACAAAGTTTTTTCAAAGCGAAACCCTCAGCGACAACAAACTCTTTCTCTTTCCTTTCTCCCTTTAAAAAACAAATTTCCTCCTTTGTTACCCAAATTGTTTACTTAGATCTATGCTCTAAAAATATAAATCTTGCACTTAGATCTACTTCTCAAGTTTTGAATAGATCAGATCTAGTAAGCATTGTTCATTCATTTAAAAATAGATCTGGCATTAAGGAATCAAATTTTTTGGGTGGCATTTTTAGTAAAATTTATAACTTGCATGAAATAGTTTTCCTTGCAAATCTTAAAGTTACATCTAGCATAAAAGTGCAAATCATATTGGCTGCGCAAAAGGAAAGCCAAGATCCCAAGGAAAGCTTTCTTTCCTTGGTTCTTTTTTGCAAATTTTTTGACTCTTTAACTTGGATTTTTTTTTGGTGAATTTTTGCATTGTCCAAAGACACTTCCAAAGTGTTTTTGGGCACTTTCTACTAAACTTTGCTTGCTGGTTTTTAGCAGGTCTGTCCAAAAAGAGGATGATACGCTGCCCAAAATTCAGAGTTTGGGCCATCCGAAGCTCCCCAGGAGCGCCCCCTTCAGCTGCTACCATTTTTGGAACTTTTTGTAAACCCTTGGATTCATTTACTGTAAGAACCAAGCGATATTTTCCACGCAAGCATTGTAACCGAATTAATAAAAGATCTTTCCGAGTAGGCTCTTTCGAGCCCACTCCCCATCCCCCCAGGGGGCGATCTGTGTTGTTTGCGTTTTTTGCATTTTTTATTTTTGCTTTAATTTAGTTGTGTTTTGCAGTACTATATACTTTGAATCATCATTACAAGCATTCCATACTCTTTAATTCAAAGTAACAATACTACTTACCACACGACTTCCCGAGTGACCCGAAAGGGGAAAGAGATGCGTGGTAGGACTAATTAGACAATCTGTAGAGTTTTTCTTTCATTTTGTTTATATTTAAAATTAACCCCTCCTCACTTTCCCAATTGAGGTCCATTTGGACCGAAAGAGATTCCTAGAGGGTTTTCTTTTTAACAAATAACACAACACTTTAAGAATCTTAAAACTTTACAAGACTCCGTTGTGTATGCTCTGCATTGGCTGCAGTTCGTCCGATCAACCGGCTGCATCAAAAGCAACATGGGTGACTAGAATAATTAGTTCTCACATTTCAATAAACCTCCCCAGGTGAAAATCCAACGCCTCAAATTAAGCCATTGCGATGGAAAATTACTCAAAGGAAGCGGGAACAACTGGTCAATGACCTCGAGACAGTTAGCCTACACCCTTGCGGTGTAATGTTGAACACCGTCTCAGAGACTCCAACCAGCCTACATATTCCTTGCGGGTAGTCGTATCGATTAAGGGTGTAACTTTTTGACATACTCCCCGTATCCTCGGGTATATTGGGAGTCCCCTTCCCCCCTAAGTTAATTCACTCATTTTCTCACATTAACGTAAAATTGACCAAGAGCACTTGCAACATTTTCCTTTCAACAAAGCAACAACACTTTATTTGTGGACTCCATTTGGCACTGGTTCTCTTTTATATAATCATCTATTTCCATGTGTGTTGATATATGATACCTTGATCTTTATGTTGTTGTACTTAAATTTCATTGCAAATATCTTGTGTTAAGTTTTTCCTTTCACCAAAACTCTTAAATAACTCAATCATCACCATAAACACTAAAGCCTTAACAGCCTTAGCAGTTAATAGGGTCTACCCCCCTTGGCTTCGTTAGGAGTTGGCCTAAACGAAGGAGTCAAGAACAAAGTGACAGCCTTAACTCGAGACTTGCCCCCAAGGATACACCGAGTGGCTTGAAGATTTCTGCCACGTTCCCCCCCCAGGTGTGTGAAAGGCGGCAACATTGAGCACCCAACAGTTTCTCTTAAACTAAAAGAGATAAGTGTTTGGGGTAGACACATTACTTAGACTTTGTTTTTTTTATTTCCAAAATTAATCCCCTAAGCTAAAGCGAGACCTAAAATTAACTAAAATTTACAAGACCACTTATTGTATCATATTATCATTGTACCTCCTTCGGAGATGTTTTTCCTCTATCTAGAGATGTTATTATTATACTTGGTCATGTAAGAATATCAAGGTAAAACCTTCGTTCTAAGTTGGGGCAATAGTCCCTAAAAGATTAAGTATAAAATGTATTTTTGAGTCCCCTTAGGAGAGGTTGTCCCAGTAGGCTAAGAAGTCGTCCCTGTTGGGGTTTTAGGTCGATACATAAAATGTATAAATAAAGAGGCACCCTCCCTCATTTGGACACACATCAAGCTCAAGCAAGTTCGCTCCAAAGTGAAGGAAAACAAGTGCTATGCGGTAGAGAAGAAGAAGAAGTTGCAAAGGATATCTTATCTCTTGGTTTTTCTATCTTTATCTGACATTGTACTTAGTCAAGAATCTATATAGAAGAAGTTGGTGGGTTTTCCCCCTTGTGATTTTCCAAGATAAAATATTTTTGTTCTTTTGTATTGTTGTGCTTGTCTTTCTTTCAGTGATCCAAATGTTATGGTTATGATGAAATGATGCTAAATGTTTAAAGTGTTAGACTTTGCACTTTAATTCAAATATGTTAGATCTATAATCTAATGCAATAGGATCACTGAAAGATAGACAAGCACAACACAAAAGAGATACAAAGATTTTATCCTAGGAAAACCCTCTCTTGGAAAAACACAGCAACTTCTTCAGTATAGATTAGTCACTTAGGACAATGTCAAACAAAGTTAGAAAACCCAAGATATAAGATCACTTCTACAGCTTCGTCTTTTTCTTCCCAACGAACTTTGTCTTTCTCTTCCTTGGAGCGAACTTGCTTGCACCTCTTCTGTGTCTAAATGAGGGAGGGTGCTTCCCTATTTATGCTCTTTCATGTAAGTGACCGTTTTCCCAACAGGGTCGACTTCTCTTGCTTGACTAGGCCAACTTCTCTTGTGGGAGACCAAAACTATATTTTACAGTATTCTTTTGGGCACTATTGCTCTGACTTACAACGAAGGTTTTACCTCGATATTCTTACATGACCAAGTATAATAATAACATCTCCGAACGGAGGAAAAACATCTCCGAAGGAGTTAAAATAACAATAAAATAATAACACAACAAAATGAAGAATATCTTTCGAAGTTGCATTTACAACAACACTCCCTCTTAATAACGAAGGTATTCTTCCGACCCTGTCATCACCACTATTGGACACAATCTCTGGACATTGTCATAAACGTTGGTCATCATCACTAGATCATCATCATCTCTGGATCATCACCATCACTGTAGCAAGCCTCATCTCATCAACCATTGACTAGTGACATCTCTTGAATCTATACATCATGAGAAGTTCTACAGATCCAACCCTATTTCATGCTGGATGTAGGCCTAGATCCCATCTAGAACTTCATCAACTACAGGACCAACCATTTTTCATGTTGGATGTAGGTCAACATATCCGTACAGTGTCAGCCCTTTTTCATGCTAGACGTACCTCGTACAGTGCCAGCCCTTTTTCATGTTGGATGTACATATCCGTAGTGCCAATCTTTTTTCATACCGGATGCTTATCTCTGCAGTGCCGGTGTTTTTCATACTGGATGCATATCTCTGCAATGCCAGTGCTTTTTCATATTAGATGCATATCTTTGCACTGCCAGTCCTTTTTCATATTGGATGCAGGACTAGATCCTTCTAGGACTTCATCAACTATAATGCCAGCCCTTTTTCATGCTAGATGTAGGCCTAGATCCCTCTAGGACTTCAACATCTACAAAACTAGTCATTGGATGCAGGCCTAGATCCCTCTAAGACTTCAACATCTACAAAGTCAGTCTTTTTCATAATGGATGTAGGCCTAGATCCCTCCAGGACTTCAACAGCTACAAAGCCAGTCCTTTTTCATAATGGTTGTAGGCCTAGATCCCTTTAGGACTTCAACATCTACAGAGCTAGTCCTTTTTCATACTAGATGTAGGGAACCACTGGGACTCATCACTCCCCCTCGTGATGGCCATCGATCTGCACAACTCAAAGCTTGTCCTTGAAGTACTCAAACTTCACTCTCGCCAAAGGCTTGGTCAAGACATTGGTTATCTGCTCGTTCGTCACAACAAACTGGAGCTTCACTGATCATCTCTGCACCATATCCCAGATATAGTGATACTTGATCTTGATATGCTTTGAGTTGTTATGGAACACTGGGTTCTCGAAAAGCTTCACACAACTCTGGTTGTCACAAAAGATACAAGTCACCTATAACTCGAGATAAAACTAATATGAAAGTAGCTTTCGCAACCATACTGCCTCACAACTAGCCGAACAAGCTGCAATGTATTCTACCTCGGCTATACTCAGTGCCACACTCGACTGCTTCCTGCTAAACCAAGAAATCATATCGGATCCCAAACTGAAGCACCATCCTGAAGTGTTTTTCCTTCTGTGGAACTGCCTGCCCAATCCAAATCAACATAACCATGCAAGTTAATCTTCTGATCCATCACCTACTTGAGCCATACTCAATTGTACCCTTCAGGTACCTCAATACATGCTTTGCAGCATCCAGGTGAACACATCTCGGATCTGTCAGAAACTGGCTCAATGTGTTCACAGGAAAGCATAGGTCTGGCCTAATGTTCGTTAAATACACCAACTAACCAATCATCTGTCTATACATCGTGGCATCCACTGCCTCTAAATAATCATCACATAGTAGCTTCAAGTGTAATGTCCCTTATTGGATAAATTAGGCACACTATCACAAAAGATTTCAACAAAGGCTTAAAATTTTAGACACCGGAAGCTTTCTTTCTCAAAGCCGTCATTCACAATGAATTTCACACTGATAACTTGGTTATGAGACAACTAAAGCAACTCTAGGAGAGCGATATGGAGCTTCTGATTGGATTGACAAGATGATATATGTGGCTGCTTAACATTGTGTTTATGAGGACTTTTTACAAACACTTCACATACATCCTCCTTCCGTACTTGTCTAGTTTCAAAACTAGGGCAACTAAGAAACTAATCTTTCTTGTCTTGTTCCAAACACTTCTAGACCTTTCCAAATTTCTTATGGAAGGACCCTATGGGATTTAACACATCCTAACATACCTCCAACACTCAATGTTCGAATCAGAAAACTGCTTTTGACACACTATTCAAGTCTGCTCAAATTTGATCAATTTCGAACTTTGGACCAGTGACACCCAAACAATCCCAAATCCTCCCAAAGCTTTTGAATGATGTTTGGAATGGCTCGAGGGGTCCTATGACATCCTAATGCATCTACTAGAAACCTAAGTCACAGGATTCGGTGAATTTGAACCTTGAGGTTCGAAATTCGCCGAATTTCAAAGGAAAAAAAAAATTCGAATTAAATTCGTCGAATTTTAAAAACGAATTTGAAAACGAATTTTTTCGAATTCGAATTTTATCGAATTCGAATTCGAATTCAAATTTAAAGGCGAATTTAATAAAAAAATCGAAAAAAAAATTTTAAAAATTAAAAAAAAATCAAAAAAAACCCAGGAATTTCAGTTTTATTGTTTATTTTTTAAACTATTTAAGCATGCTGCATAATATATTTCATTTTATAAGTTAAAATTTATTTCAATAGCATATTTTGTTAACAATTTTATTATATATATATTTATATATTTATATATATATTCGAATTTCAAGACGAATCTCAAACGAACCTCATCCAAAAATTCGAATTCGAACCATGTGACTTAGCTAGAAACTAAGACACTTGCTAGAAGCATTGATAACTTGCATTAATCAAGGGGGAAAGAAACAGAAATATACTAGTGAATTCAATGTTGAAACCCCCACTAGTCATTGTCTTTTTGGCTTCCCAAACACCGTACAACCTTCCCTAATTTATGAACTGAAGTTGGGCATGGATAAAGGACTTCATTAATGGCCAAAATGCAACATTCACCATAATCAATAACTGGTTATTTCACCCCATCAAACAGAGAATTGTAACACATGAGCATTGCTTGAATAATGTAGACAATAGACATGAAAACTATTGCATAAACTTTTGTCAATTGCCCAAGGGACCTGAATATATTAAATTGGTCATGTACAATACATTATGGTCTACTCGAACAGAGGCTAAACTTCAGAGAAAGTTTGATGCATAACTTTTCAAAAATGTCCACAAGGAAGTATGAGGGAAACTAGCTCGAATAAGTAGTTTGCTTGTAGTTTTACATGGTATGCATGGGATTTCGAGCTATGGCTAAAATATGTTGCTCAATATTGTTGTTGTAAATGTAGCGTCGTAAGATATCCTTCATTGTATTATTCGTATTATCATTATCATACCTCCTTCGGAGATTTTTTTTCCTTTGTTCGGAGAAGTCATTGATGTAATTGGTCATGTAATATTATCGAGGTAAAATCTTTGTTGTAAGACGGGGAAATAGTCTCCAAATGAGAAATGTAAAATGTATTTTGAGTTCCCCAAGAGAAGTCGGCCCAGTTGAGATAAAAGGTCACCCACATGAAGTGTATAAATAGGGAGGCGCCCTCCCTCATTTGGACACACTGCAAGCTCAAGCAAGTTTGCTCCAAGAAAAAGAAGGACAAGTTCGCTGGGGAAGAGAAGAAGAAGAAGCTGCGGAAGTTATCTTATCGTTTGGTCTTTCTATCTTTGTTTGACATTGCACTAAGTGGCGAGTCCATACTTAAGAATTTGTTGCGTTTTTCCCGAGATAGGGTTTTCCCAGGATAAAATCTATGTCTCTTTTGTATTGTGCTTGTCTATCTTTCAATGATCCTATTGCATATGGTCATGATGTTATGATGCTAAATGGTTTAAGATCTTGTATAACCATTAAAAACTCTAAGATGGTATCAGAGCCAACTTGAAAGAAGGCTCTGTGCAGACCTAACACTACTACTATTGCAACTAATGGAGATTAGGGTTTCATGATTGAAAACCCTAGAAGGCAGAATTTGCTCATCTTGGTATTTTCGCTATAACTTGATTTTGGTGAAGGCTCAGTAGTTAAATCTTGGACAAGTCGAAGATGCAGTCTTGATGTACCTTATGTGCGAGTTTCAGCCTCAGATTCACTCTACTTTAGTAGATATGGTCCCTCCAAAATAGGGTTCCAGCCTCTTCGAGAATTTAGTCCTAAACAAGTGACCTAGGGAGATATGCTATATCTTGGGGTAGGAAGATCCAAATCGAATTTCACAAGATGTTGCAGATAGAGCACAAACTGCAGTTTCTATGGTGCGAGTTTCAGACCACAAAGTTGAAATAGTGACACGTGTCAGTTCATACAAGTTCATTATACTGAACCAGTCCATAAACAAGTCACCTTGGGAAACTTAGCATAAGTTTCACTTGGTGAATCCAATCTTTCTCTAACCTATGGGGTTGGAAAGAAGACGGATCAGGCTATCTCAGGACGAAGTTATAGACCTTGAGGAGCAGAAATTTCGGAAATACATCAAAATTAAGACCGGACAATTCTGTAGAAGAAATTGAAGAAACTAGGGCTTCCTGTTCCGAGCACTTCCCTCCACAAATCAGTTGAGAAAGAAGGACCATCCAACTCACCCTAGGAGGAAGCATATTTCTATGGAGAGAGTTTCTAATTCTGTGGATTTTCAATTTTTTATCTAACACTGCTACCGAGAAAACCATGGCATCAAATATTTTCCAATTTTGTCCACAATTTTGGGAAAAGGAATATGATGCTCACCTTGCCTTGAGGAGGTGCACTTTCTATCCAATCAGATCTACAAGACACCAAGATTGAAAAATTAGAGTTTCTTTGTCAAACCCTAGGTCCACCAGAAGCAGTTTTCCAAAAAGGCTTTGCAGCAAACATCCAGTTGAAGCGCTCTCAATGGTAAGTTCTATTCTATATATTTTCATTTGAGGTTCTCATTTTATCAAGATAACAAACAGTACCAAGCTTGAAGGAGCCGAGAACTTCCAGGCACGGAAGTCTAGAGTACTTTTCTTACTAAAAGAGCATGACTTGGAGAACTACGTCAAAGAAGAAGTTGCAGATCTAGAGGGAGATGAGGTCAAAGTTAAGCATAAGAAGAACTTAGTTAAATACAAGAGGATTATTGCAAGTTCCATTAAGGACCATTTGATCCCACGTGACCTCTTTGAAGAATCCCAAGAAGATGTTTGATGCATTGACCAGCTTGTACGAAGGAAAAAACATCAAAAGAAAGATGACCTTGAGAACTCAACTCAAGGGTATGAAGGCGAAGATGTCAAAAAGCATTCAATCCTACTTCACAAGGGACTCCTAGATTAAGGAGCAACTAGAATCCATTGGAGACAATGTCAAGGAAGCAGAAGTGGTGATGACCACCCTGAATGGTCTCCTAAGATCATGGGAATATTTCATTCAAGGAATTTGTGCTAGAAGGAGGCTCGCCAAGTTCAGTAGCAAGAGAAGAAAAGATAGGTGATGATGGCAATCACCCCTAATAGCTCATGCCGTCGAAGATGATCAACCAGTTGAGAAGAAGGGAAGATTCCTCAAGTGATGAGGAATGTGTACTTTGATCTAGAAGGATTCAACCCATGAAGAAGAAGAACCTCTTATCCATCTCAACACTGGATAACAAGGGATGCAGTTGTGATTGATGAAGAAGAAGGGACACTCAGATCTATGGTGTAGAAGACTTGCCCAGCATTGTCGATCATGAGCAAGACAGTCATAGATCCTCAGAATCAGACAATGGAGTAGAGCACACTATCAGAGACTCCAGTAATTCCTGCAAGGAGACAAAGATCAAGAGGGAGTCTACCAAACAATCAAAGGTAAGTGTTTAAATTGCCATTTCCTATATATCTAGTTACTTAAATGACATTGTTCAGTTGTTTACATCTTTATGTTCCTAATATTTAAGAAATGTATTATGTATGTAGAGTGTTTGCATTCATGAATGGCATACTACTAATATGCATGTGAAGGGTAAGTGGCCTATGATGTTGTACATCATTCCATTACTACTTATCTAGAATGAAACCTCTTTGTCGACATTTTGGGAATTGTGCATGCTCTTAATAATGTTCTGGTAGAGATGGAAAGCGTCTAGAAAGTTACCGTATGTGTACAGGATATGGATAAATGTTGTGTTGAAGCATTGGCCAAGACAGTTGCATAACTATATGACATATGTCTTTATGCATAAGAATTTGTCATTATTAATATGTTTTGAAAAATTATGAAATGTTTCTAATCATGAAACGAAATTTGACTTGTAGGAAAAATCATGTACAATCACACAAGACAAGAAGGATGAGAATTGGTCCGAAGAAGAAGTGACGACAGTTCAGCCATAATACTCAAAGCAGATTTACTCAGATGAAGCACATGAAGAAGAACCTAAAGCTCCCAGAGTTAGAGGCACAATTATAGAAAAAGGGACTTCAGAAGAACATGAAAATCATGATATGACCGAGCCTGTAATGTCCTCTTCCAGTTAGGCCTTAAGGGCCAAAACCGCTAACCTATGTGATTCCTGTGGGTTCGAGCGGTTACTGACAGCTAGGGAATTAGCTAAGGACTGATGCCATCCATAGAAGATCTAGGGCATCATCATTTGGTCAAGAAGGGCCACCGGGGCCAAAGGCCACCTTCGTGCATGCCATTCTAGCATTATTTAATAATGCATGCACTCTTTAAGTCTCCATCCGCATGCATGCAAGTCAACGGCAAATTAGAAGATAAAGTGACCTAATTAGGTCAAAGATTAGGTTTTGCGCAGTTGAACTTTATAAATAGAGGATAAAGCGAAAGGAGACTTCACTTTTGGATTATGATTATTTTGGGAGCTCTTGGATAGCAGCACAGCAGTTGGGGTTGGAGACGGAGTCTTCAGCTAACAGTATTTCGGCAGTGAAACATCTGTCCTAGTCTTATTTCGGGTAAGCCATACAGGTTCACCACTTGTTCTTCATTCATTCATCAGTTATCTAGTACATGGTATAGATTGTTGCAAGGGCACATGTGCAGCCGTAAGAGGGGGTTTTCAGCCAGAAAGCCCTAATTAGCTGCTGGTCCTTCAGATCTCAGTTTCCTTCCGAAACTCAGGCACCATTCTCATCATCAGCTTCATACTCCGGTACCCGGTGATTATCAGATCCGTCCGTGCTCATCCGAAGCAATTATCAGCAGTTTCGGGATCCCAGGGGCGTGAGCAGCTGTCTCACTGAAGCAAGTCGCTATCCTGCCTAGAGGTCTCAGAACTTCTGCATGCACCAGGCATTCTCTCCGGCACAGAAAGGCTATCAACCCTACAAATCAGCAGCTCCATCGGACACTTCCTTCACTGAGGGCGTCATCCTTTTCGGACTGGGCGTCTTGCTGCTGGGGGTTTACCGGAAGCAGAGGAGATCAGCCCATCTCCGATCCAGTTCTCGGAGCTTGCATACTTCCTCCAAAGCAGTCCAACCGGTTTATCAGTGGTTAGTGTTCATTCTATCCCCTAACCCTAATTTTTCCTATAAAATAGGGATTTTTGCATGGCAGTTTGCATGCCCAGTTGTATCAGCATATTTGTTTAGAAATAGAAAATATCGGGATTTGGGATATTACAGTGGTATCAGAGCTATTTTCTTGGCCAGCTGTGGGCTTAAGAGATGAAAAGTAGATGAATACAGAAGGAGATCCTTTTGTAACCTATAGGAGGAGGAAGAGTAGATACACAGAAGAATTTGAAGATATCCAACTAGAAGATACCAATTCAGACATGGAACAAACAGGTATACATTCGGATAGGGGAAAAGGAACGAGAGAAGAGGAGGATCGGATGGTGTTTCGCAGCTTGGTCTCGGCATTGCAAGACTTAGCCAAAGGACAAAAGGAAGTCCTCAATGCAATCAATAGACTGTCAGCGAAACCGGAAGCAGGTATCAATAGTACACCTCCCTCACCAGTAGATCGGGGATCTACAAGCAGCAGTGGGAAGATGGTGTACACTAACATCCAGAACACTCCGCACATATACAGCAGACCTTCTATTAGGCCTACCATGCCTCACTTCTTGGCAGATACAGTAGGGGGTCCGGTCATGCAGGTAGAACCTAGCGAGCCTTTTGGGGCTTATTTGCAGGAGTACAGAGACTTAGGGGATGAGTTTCATGCTGCCATGTCTTTCTCTGATTTCTGCAACATGAAGAGTAGGAACAGGCCCAGGAATTTCAACAAGGGTTTCAATCATAACTATGAGCTACAGAAGACCTTGGGCAGGTTAACCATCCCAAACTTTAATGGGACTCGCGGGGGATCAGCGAGAACATGGGTCCAAAAGTTGGATACCTATTTCCAACTCAACCCCATGACAGAGATAGACGCCATTAAGTTGGCTACACTTCACCTGGACGGAGAAGCTCACGAATGGTGGTACCACGGATTGGTGACATTGGGTCACAATACCATACATTCTTACGGTGAGTTCACTCAAAAACTCATGGAGAGGTCTGACAGGAAAGATCCAAAGATCCATTTCAGGGAGTTGGCTCAGCTCAAGCAGACTGGTAGTGCAGAAGCTTTCATTTCAGAATTTCAGAGGCTAGCCGTTATGGTAACAGATGTGTCAGAGAGCAGATTGACTATGTTATTCACTAAGGCCCTCATAGAGCCACTACGGGGATGGGTGAAAGCCTACAAACCCCTCACTCTGCAGGATGCTATTAGCAGGGCAAGGGATCTTCAAGATTCAGTCCCCAAAAACAAATTCCCTCTGAAAACCAATTTTCCTGTTAGGGACAAGGACAGGAAACCTTTCCAGCAGGATGTGCCCAAGAAAACCTGGTTAGATGAGGACACTCGGAAAGATTTGAGAAGGAAGAAGCTGTGCTTCACCTGCCAGGAGCCATGGGTACCAGGACACAGGTGTGCAGGGAAGGCAAAGGCACACTACATTGAGGCGTATTCAAACAGTGACGAGGACGACTATGAGCAGGAGGCCAAAGAAGAGGAATCACACCAGGGTGATACACCAGAGAGAGTCATTGCTACATTATCTGGAGTGCCAAGATTCCATACTCTCAGGGTCAGGGGAGTAGTACAGGGTCACAGAGTAGGAGTATTGATTGATGGGGGAGCCACCCACAATTTCATAGACTCCGCTTGGGTAGCCAAGAGAGGTATTCAGACCGAGAAGTTCGAAGGATTCACTAGAACAATAGCCAGGAACTCCAGCATGGAGTGCAACTACTGGATCCCAAAATTGAATGTTGCCTTAGGTAACTATCAGATGACAGACTCTTTCTATGTAGTGGATGTAGCAGATACTCATGTGGTATTGGGTGTTCAGTGGCTTTATTCTATAGGGAAATACACTACAGACTACAGGGCAATGGAAATGGAGTTCCAGGGGCCAGACGGCAAACGGGTAGTTTTGAGGGGCATGAACACTTATCCCCCAAAACCGGTCTCGTCACAGAGAATGGAGGCAGTTCTCCGACAGGATGATATAGAATGGGCGGCAGAATGTTTGGTCACCTTCAAGAAACCCCCAAAGACCAGCACACGACACCCAAGTGACATTCAAGCCTTGCTACAGAAACATGAAAAGGTTTTTCGGGACCTTCCATCAGGCAGACCCCCAGACCGAGGTTTTGAACACATCATCGAGCTAGAGGAGGGAACACAAGCAGTCATCACCACTCCTTACAGGCATCCCAAAAGGTACAAGGATGAGATTGAAAGAACCATCAAAGAATTACTGGAGCTTGGTTATATACGGCCCAGTTCTAGCCCCTTTGCATCTTCAGTAGTTCTGGTTAAGAAGAAGGATGGTACTCTGCGTATGTGCATCGATTATCGAGCACTCAACAAAAAGACCATTAAGAACAGGTATCCCATTCCCAGAATTGACGAACTCATGGATGAGCTTCGGGGAGCTCAAAACTTCTCCAAGATCGATCTTCGCTCGGGATACCATCAGATCAGGGTAAGGGACCAAGACATCCCCAAAACAGCTTTTTGCTGTCACTATGGTCACTATGAGTTTTTGGTCATGCCCTTTGGGCTTACCAATGCTCCAGCCACTTTTCAGTCATGCATGAACCACACCTTCAGGGCACAGCTATGTAAGTTTTTGCTTGTATTCTTTGATGACATCCTGATTTACAGCAAAACATGGGAAGAGCACCTGAAACACCTAGACGAGACGTTGAGTATTTTAGAAGAACATTCGCTTTATGCGAAGATGTCCAAGTGTGAGTTTGGCATGAAGGAAATGTTGTATTTAGGACACGTAATCAATGCAGAAGGGGTACAGGTTGACATGGAGAAAATCCAGGCTATCAGAGATTGGCCCGCGCCAAAAACAGTTACAGAATTGAGAGGGTTCCTAGGTTTGTGCACTTATTACCGACAGTACGTTAAGGGATTCTCCCAATTTGCAGCACCCCTCACAGATCTCACCAAGAAGGGGGCGTTCACTTGGACAGACTTAGCACAGAAAACTTTCGAGGAGATGAAGATTATTATGAGTTCTTGTCCAGTTCTAGCATTACCAGACTTCTCACAACCCTTTGTAGTAGAATGTGATGCCTCAGGGGAAGGGTTAGGAGCAGTGTTGATGCAGAATCATCACCCTATTGCATTTGAGAGCCGTAAACTGAAGAACTACGAGCGCCACTACTCCATATATGACAAAGAGATACTAGCCATCTTACATGCTCTCACAAAATTCAGACAGTACTTGGTGGGCAGTAAGTTCAAAATCAAAACCGATCATAACAGCCTCAAGTATTTCCTGGCGCAGAAGGAACTGAATGAGCGACAGCAGAAATGGGTCAGCAAAGTACAAGCCTACGATTTCGAGATCAAGTATGTAAAAGGTAAGACTAATGTAGTAGCTGATGCATTATCCAGACGTCCAGCCCCATTGTCTCTCAGTAGTATATCCACGGATTGGAGGGCACTTCTCTTAGTGGAATACTCCAAAAATAAATTCGCTTGCGAATTATTGGACGGGCAAATACAGGATGACAGGTACAGGATCGTGGATGACATCATCTACTACAAAGACAGGATATACCTCGTTCCAGAATCCACATTGAGGAAAAAGATCATTCAGGCAGCCCACGATTCTCCTTTATCAGGGCATCAAGGTTTCTTAAAGACCTACAGGCAGATCAGAGAGAGGTTCTCATGGAAGGGCCTCAAGGGGGAAATTATGCAACATGTCCGGGAATGTAGCATCTGTCAGCAAAACAAGATTGAGAACACCCATCCAGCAAGGCTACTCCAGCCACTACCCATTCCAGAACAGAAGTGGGAGAGTATCTCCATGGACTTT
Source organism: Pseudotsuga menziesii (assembly GCA_001517045.1). Lineage (NCBI taxonomy): Eukaryota > Viridiplantae > Streptophyta > Pinopsida > Pinales > Pinaceae > Pseudotsuga > Pseudotsuga menziesii. The sequence goes on from LPNX010861753.1 coordinate 204,240, forward strand.
ATTACCGGCTTGCCCAAGGTCCAAGGGCGAGATTGTTTATATGTCGTAGTTGACAGACTGACCAAGTTTGCACATTTCTTCTCAATATCATCAGACTACTCGACAGCTCAAGTAGCTGAGTTATTCTTCAGGGAAGTCTTCAGGTTACACAGGTTACCTAAGACCATTGTCAGTGATCGAGATAGCAGATTCACGGGTGCCTTCTGGCAAGAGTTGTTCAGATTGATGGGGACCGAACTGGCTACCAATACGAGTTATCATCCCCAGAGTGACGGGCAAACAGAAATAGTCAACAAGTGGATCAAAGGGTATCTAAGGAACTATGTAGCAGAAGAGCAACGAACCTGGATCAAATGGCTACACCTAGGGGAGTATTGCTACAACACTACTTATCACATGTCTATTAGGATGACTCCTTTTAAGGCATTATATGGGTACGAGGCATTGGACTATGCAGATTTGGCATTTGGAGACAGTAGGGCTCCTAAGGCGAAGGATTGGATACAGGACAGTCAGGACATCCTGAAAATACTGAAGGAGAATTTACAAACAGCCCAGAATCCACAGAAGATGTATGCCGACAAACACAGGATTGAGCGGAGCTTCGAGGTAGGGGATTTAGTATACTTAAGGCTCCAGCCTTACAGACAGTCCTCACTTAAGAAGAAAGGAGCAGAGAAGTTAAAACCCCGCTTCTATGGACCCTACAAAATAATCCGGAAAGTGGGAGAGGTGGCCTATGAGCTAGAACTTCCTCAGGAAAGCAAAATTCACAACGTGTTCCATGTATCTAGTCTGAAGAAGACCCTTGGTCAACACATTGCTCCATCCACAGAACTCCCTCCTTTAGATGATGAAGGACTGCTGATACTTATTCCTGAAGGGACATTCAGACTAGGGAGAGGAAGCTCAGAAACAGGGTAATCAGGGAATACTTAGTTCAATGGAAGGAACTACCGCCAGAAGATGCCACCTGGGAAGGTGAACAGGTATTGCAGCATCCCAATTTGAAGTTGCTTGAGGACAAGCAATCTCAAGCGGGGAGGACTGTAATGTCCTCTTCCAGTTTGGCCTTAAGGGCCAAAACCGCTAACCTATGTGATTCCTGTGGGTTCGAGCGGTTACTGACAGCTAGGGAATTAGCTAAGGACTGATGCCATCCATAGAAGATCTAGGGCATCATCATTTGGTCAAGAAGGGCCACCGAGGCCAAAGGCCACCTTCGTGCATGCCATCTTAGCATTATTTAATAATGCATGCACTCTTTAAGTCTCCATCCACATGCATGCAAGTCAACGGCAAATTAGATGATAAAGTGACCTAATTAGGTCAAAGATTAGGTTTTGCGCAGTTGAACTTTATAAATAGAGGATAAAGCGAAAGGAGACTTCACTTTTGGATTATGATTATCTTGGGAGCTCTTGGATAGCACCACAGCGTGCAGCACAGCAGTTGGGGTTGGAGACGGAGTCTTCAGCTAACAGGATTTCGGCAGTGAAACATTTGTCCTAGTCTTATTCCGGGTAAGCCATACAGGTTCACCACTGTTCTTCATTCATTCATCAGTTATCTAGTACATGGTATAGATCGTTGCAGGGACACGTGTGCAGCCATAAGAGGGGGTTTTCAGCCAGAAAGCCCTAATTAGCTGTTGGGCCTTCAGATCTCAGTTTCCTTCCGAAACTCAGGCACCATTCTCATCATCAGCTTCATACTCCGGTACCCGGTGATTATCAGATCCGTCTATGCTCATCCGAAGCAGTTATCAGCAGTTTCGGGATCCCAGGGGCGTGAACAGCTGTCTCATTGAAGCAAGTCGCTATCCTGCCTAGAGGTCTTAGAACTTCCGCATGCACCAGGCATTCTCTCCGGCACAGAAAGGCTATCAACCCTGCAAATCAGCAGCTCCATCGGACACTTCCTTCACTGAGGGCGTCTTGCTGCTGGGGGTTCACCGGAAGCAGAGGAGATCAGCCCATCTCCGATCCAGTTCTTGGAGCTTGCATACTTCCTCCAAAGCAGTCCAGCCGGTTTATCAGTGGTAAGTGTTCATTCTATCTCACAAACCCTAACCCTAATTTTTCCTATAAAATAGGGATTTTTGCATGGCAGCTTACATGCCCAGTTGTATCAGCATATTTGTTTAAAAATAGAATATATTAGGATTTGGGATATTACAGAGCCAGAGAGAACGGTAAATCCACCTCGAGAGGTGAACACATACAAGAGAAGACCAGCTTGAGCCAAAGAGATCATCCAAGATGGAGAGAGATATGGTGCTCCAGATGGGACTTCCAAAGAAAGCAAGGGACCAAGACCATACTCTAGCTATGTGGCATTACTTTGTGACATCATTGACGAAGAACCTTCCAACTATGAGGAAGCTGCAAAAAAGAAAGCATGGAAGGATTCCATGATTGAAGAGTATCAGTCAATCATGAAGAATGATGTATGGGAAGTGGTCCTGAGACCAGAAGGAAAGTTTGTAATGTCTTCCAAATGGATCTACAAGATCAAGCCTGCAACAGATGGCAACATCAAGAAATACAAAGCAAGGTTTGTGGTTTCTCTCAAAAAGAGGGAGTTGATTATGGCGAGACGCTTGCACCATTGACCAAACACACTTCTTCACTAAAGTAGAAGTGCATATCAAGCAGAGAACCACATGCATGCAGAAAGCTTTGTATAGGCTCAGAAGGCACCCATGGGACAACACATACAGTTACATGAGGAGCTTAAGGATCACCTAGAGTGATGGAGATCTCAACCTTTGCTACAACTCGAGGATTGAAGCCTACAGAGGACGAGAAGCCCATAAATGGGTGCAACAAGAACTTTCAACAAAGTTTGAGATGGAGCATCCAGTGACCTTCAGAAGATAACATAGATGGATACACAAAAGATTAGCAGCAGAGGAAGTTGTTAAAGAAATGTAGCTGCAGAAGATATTCTATTTTGTATTATTATTATTATTGCCCCTTCCGGAGATGTTGTTCCTCCGATTAGGGATGTCATTGATGTATTTGGCCATGTAAAGTCTTGAGGTAAAACCTTCGTTGTAAGTCTGGTCAGTAATACCCACAAAAGTATTATTAAAATGCATTTTTGAGTCTTCCAAGGCAAGTCGGCCCTGACAGCAAGAAAAATTCGGCCTTATTGGGTTATTAGGCCTCTCAACTTATTAGTATAAACAGGAGAGGCGCCTTCCTCATTTGGACAAGCAGAGCACTCAAGCAGTTGCGCTAGCGAGAGAAGCAGTCCAACTAGAGGAGAGGAAGCAGTCTAGTCTTATTCTTTGGGTCTTACATTGTACTTGGTTGAAGCCTATATAGAGGAAGTTTTGTTGGGTTTTCTTCCCCACGAGGGTTTCCCAAGATAAATCTTTGTGTTTTCTTTTTGTTCTGTTGTGCTTGTTATTCTTTTAGAGATCCTTTTGTTTTGGTATAACAACTGTTAAAACTTAACACAGTATCAAAGCTAACCTGAAAGAGGACATTGTGCAGCAGTTTTCTCGTAGTTCAACAAGCTAGGGCTCACAATTACGGACAGCTCCTTCCACAAGTGAGTCGAGAAAAGAAGAACCATTCAACTCACCCTAGAAAGGCGCATCTTTCTGACAAAGCATTTTTCAATTCTGTGGATTCTCATTTTTTGACCCACCGCTGCTGTTGGGAAAAACTAGGGCACCAAATTTCTCAAGGTTCGATCCACAGATTACAGAAAATCAAGATACAGTCTAGCTCACTCTAGGGAGGCGCATCTTTTCCCCCAAACATCTCTACAATTGATTCTAGTTGGAAAATTAAGGTTTTCCAGTCAAACCCTAAGTCATCTTGAAGCAGATTCCAGAAGCAGTCCTCAAATTGGTAAGTCATATCCCCTATAGTTGCATTTGAAGTTCTCATTCATTAAAGATGACAAACAACACCAAGCTTGATGAAAAGCTTGAGGGGGCAAAGAACTTCAGAGCATGGAAGTACAGAGCCATGCTCATCCTTGAAGAACATGACCTAGAAGGCTATATCAAAGATGAAGTCAAGGAACCAGAGGGAGAGAAGGCAAAGGCCAAGCACAAGAAGGATATGATCAAAGTCAAGAGGATCATAGATAATTCTATCAAGGATCATTTGATCCCCCAGGTGTCTTCAAAGAATACTCCAAAGGAAATGTTTGATGCACTAACCAGTATGTTTGAAGGCAAGAACATCAACAGAAGAATGACCTTGAGAAACCAACTCAAGGGTGTGAAGGTACAAAAGGAAAAAACTATGCAATCATACTTCTCAAGAGTATCTCAGATCAAAGAACAGTTAGAAGCCATTGGTGACATGGTGGAAGAAGAAGAAGTGGTGATGACCACCCTAAATGGTCTCCCTAGAGTATGGGATTCCTTCATTAGAGGAATATGTGCTAGAAGAAGGTTAACCAAGTTCAACAAACTATGGGAAGAATGTGTACAAGAAGAAGAAAGGATAGCCAATAGAGAAGAGAAGCTAAATCATAATGAAGATCAAGCTCTAGCTACTCCCACCAAGGATGGAAGAAACAAAAGGAAGAATCAAGGATCGCCTCCCAGAAGACCACTAGACTTCAAAAGGACTAAGAGACCTAGAAAGGATTACTCATCCTTTGAATGTTATTCATGTCATAAGATGGGGCACATTGCTACAAATTGTCCTCTTAAGAAAGATCAGTTCAAGAAGATGAACCGAAAGTACCATGCCCATGCAGCTGTAGAAAATGAATCAGATAAGGAGAGGGCCAAAGAAAATGAAGACTCTAGTGAAGAGTATGTCCTAATTTCAGCTCTCACATGATCAATCTCTCATGGAAGTAACACTTGGCTTATAGAAAGTGGTGCTTCCAAACATATGACAGGTCACAAAGATTCACTCTCTTGTCTTACCCAAAAAGAGTATTCACACAAGGTACAACTTGGAGATGATTATCAATACCCCATCAAAGTAATGGGAGAAGCCTCTTACAAATTAAAATCTGGAAAGTTCATGAAGATGAAAGAAGTCTTAAATGTTCCAGGTTTGAAGAAGAATCTTCTTTCTATCTAAACTCTAGATAAGAAAGGTTTTAGAGTTTCCTTTGTAGATGGTGAAGTTCTCATGTGGCCGAAAAGAAAGACAATAGATGATGCTACTGTAATTGGTGTTGAAGAAGGAGGACTCTACAAATTGAAAGGGCACACAGATTAAGCCCTTACATCGAGTACCATCAACCCATGTGAACTTTGGCATTGAAGACTTGCTCATGTGAGCTACAAAGCATTGCCAATTGTGAGCAAGGTAGTGACAAGTCTACCAGAGATCCAGATCAATCATGAAGGAGTATGTAAAGGATGTGCTCAAGGAAAGAACATCAAGAACCCATTCTGCAGCAGTAACAGCAAAGCAAAAGAGATCTTGGATATTGTACACACTGATGTGTGCGGACCGATGTCAACCACTTCCTTAAGTAGGTATGTGTACTATGTCTCTTTTATTGATGACTACTCTTGTAAGACTTGGATATATTTCTTGAAAGGAAAAGATGAAGTATTTGGAAAATGCAAGGAATTTAAGGCTCTTGTGGAAAATCTATCCGAAAATAAAATCAAGACTTTAAGATCAGATAATAGAGGAGAATTCACTTCAAATGAATTCAAGGACTTCTGTAAGGAAGTTGGGATTAAGAGGGAGCTTACCAAACCCTCTAATCCCCAACAAAATGGAATGGCAGAAAGAAAGAATAGATCCATCATGGAAGCAGTCAGAGCAATGATCCATGATCAAGATCTATTTATGCATTTATGGACCAAAGCAGCAAGAACCGCAATCTATGTCTAGAATAGAATATCTCATGGTGCTCTTGGAAACAAAACCCCAGAAGAAATGTTCCCTGGTGAAAAACCCGAAGTAAGCCACCTAAAGATATTCGGTTGTCTCGTGTACTTACATTCCAAAGGACAAAAGATCAAACTTGGACTCTTCAGGAAAGAAGGGAATATTTGTTGGATACAATGAACAGTCAAAAGCTTATAGAATCTACATTCCAGGTTTCTGTCAGATCGAGATCAGTAGAGATGTTATATTTGATGAAGATACAGCCTTCACCAAATCCAAAAAGATCTATGCAGTTGAAAATCATGACGAAAAGGAGGAGGCTCCTAGAACAACAAAATCTACCAGACCACCATTTAGAGACATTGAAGAAGATATTATACCAGAAGATCATGACCTAGCAAAACCCCAAGGACCCATGGAAACATCCCAGGAGATGATCTCAACAAAAAGAAGACCAGCTTCGACTCGTGATATAATCAGAGAAGCAAAAAGATATGGTGCACCAGAAGCGAGCAAGAGACAAAGAATCTACTCAAACTATGTGGCATTAATGGGAAACCTTGTTGATGAAGAACCCACATGTTTTGAAGAAGCTTCAAAGAAGAAGGAATGGATGAAGGCCATGATCGAAGAATACCAATCTATAATTAAGAATGATGTTTGGGATGTGGTGCCAAGACCAAAGGACAAGTCAGTAGTTTCTTCAAAATGGAGTTTCCAGACAAAGCATTTAACAGATGGCAGTATTGAAAAGTTTAAAGCAAGATTTGTCACACAAGGATTTTCACAAAAAGAAGGAATTGATTATGAAGAAACTTTTGCACCAGTAACAAGATATACTTCTATCAGAACTATCGTTGCCTTGGCAGCCAAGATGAAATGGAAGCTACATCAAATGGATGTAAAAACGGCCTTCCTAAATGGTGTCATAGAAGAAGAAGTATATATTGAACAACCACCAGGATTTGAGACTCGCAACAAAGGGAAACATGTATGCAAATTAAAGAAAGCTCTATATGGGTTAAAACAAGCACCCAAAGCATAGTATGGAAGAATGGATGGATTCCTGATGAGCTTGGGCTTTGCCAAAAGTAAAGTTGATTCCAACCTTTACTATAAGGTTGATAATGATGGGATCATGATATTACTGTTGTATGTAGATGATCTATTTTTGGAAGGAAAGGAGAAGCTCATCAACGAATGTAAGAAGAAACATGCGGCAAAATTTGAGATGAAAGACCTTGGCACAATTCATTATTTCCTAGGTCTTGAAGTATGACAGTTTCTAGATGAGATTTTGCTCAACCAAGGAAAATATGCAGTTGAGATCCTAAAGAGATTTGGGATGTTGGATCGCAAGGAAATGAACACTTTGATGCTAACAAACTTGAAACTCCTGAATTATGATTCTTTGGAAAGAGTAGATGTCACATTATACAGATAGATTATTGGCTCACTGATGTATTTGACAAATACAAGACCAAATATATGTTTTGATGTGAACACCTTAAGCCAGTATATGGTGGAGCCCCGATATGTTCATCTAGTTGCAGCAAAACATTTGATGAGGTACTTAAAAGGTACATTGGGTTGTGGCCTCAAATATACAGCCGACAGTGAATTCCGATTGTATGGCTATACTGATTCAGATTGGGCAGGAAGTGTTGAAGACAGAAAGAGCACCTCAGGATGTTGTTTCAGTTTGGGATCAGGTGTGATCTCATGGCTTAACAAAAAGCAAACTAGTGTTTCCCTCAGTACAGCCAAGGCCAAGTACATTGCAGCATGTCCATCCTGTAGCGAAGCAATATGGCTTCGCAAACTATTAGCAGGATTGTTTGATGCTGAGATAGATACAACTGATATTTATTGTGACAACCAGAGTTGCAACAAGCTAACAGAGAACCCGGTGTTTCATGATAAGTTAAAGCATATAAAGATAAAGTATCACTACATCTGAGATATGGTGCAGAGAGGAGCCGTGAAGCTCCAATGTGTTCCTACAAAGGAACAAGTTGCTAATGTGCTGACTAAGCCTCTGTCTCGTGTAAAGTTTGTGCACTTTTGAGACAAACTTGGTGTAGTCCGAAAGGACCTCCCTAGAAAGAGGGAGTGATGATAAGATTATTATTGAGAATGAGATGGTAATGGTATGCCAGTACAGAGAAGGCTAGTCAAGTTTAACGAGCAGATAGCCGATGTTTTGACCAAGCCTTTGGTGAGAGTGAAGTTTGAGTACTTCAAGGACATGCTTGGAGTTGTACAGATTGGTGTCCATCGCAAGAGGGAGTGATGAGTCCCAGTGGTTCCCTGCATCCAATATTGAAAAGGATTGGCTATGTAGGTGATAAAGTCCTAGATGGTTCTAGGCCTATATCCAGTATGAAATAGGACTGACTCTGTAGTTTTTGAAGTCCTAGATAGGATCTAGGCCTGCGTCCAGTATGAAACAAGACTGGCACTAGAGAGTCTTGCATTCAGTATGAAATAGGACTGACCTTTCGAAGGAATCTAGTATGAGACAGGACTGTCGCTACAGAATTTCGCATTCAGTATGAAACATGACTGACTCTCTGAAGGCAACCATTATGAAACAGGACAGGCACTACAGAGATCTGCATTCAGTATGAAAGAGGACTAACCCTACGAAGGCATCCAGTATGAAATAGGACTGGCACTGTAGAGATCCGTGTTCAGTATGAAACAAAACTAACCCTACGAAGGCATCCAGTATGAAACGGGACTAGCACTGCAGAGATCCACATCCAACATGAAACAAGGTTGGCACTGCGAAGACCTACATCCAGCATGAAACAAGGTTGGCACTGTAGATGATGAAGTCCTAGTTGGAGCTAGGCCTACATCCAGTATGAAATAGGGTGGCTCTATAGAAGATGACATCCTAGAGGGAGCTAGGCCTACATCCAGCAGGCCTAGTCAATGGTCGACGAGATGAGAGTTTTCGCAGCAGTAATGATGATGTCCATCTGATGATGATGATGTCCATAGTTTGTGTCCAGTCGTGGTGATGACTATATCGAAAGAATACCTTCCTTGTTAAGAGGGGGTGTTGTTGTAAATGCAACTTAGGAAGATATTCTTCATTTTATTATTTGTATTATTATTATTATTATTATTATTATTATTGTACCTCCTTCGAAAATGTTTTTCCTCCGTTCAAAGAAGTCACTGATGTAATTGGTAATGTAATATTATCGAAATAAAACATCCGTCGTAAGTAGAGGCAATAGTCCCCAAAAGAGTAATGTAAAATGTATTTTTGAATTCCCCCAAGAGAAGTCGACCCAAACAATTAGGGAAATCGACCTAGTTGAGGTAAAAGGTCACCCACATGAAATGTGGGGCGCCCTCCCTCATTTGGACAAACTACAAGCTAAATCAAGTTCGCTCCAAGAAAGAGAAAGACAAGTTCATTGGAGAAGGGAAGAGGAAGAAGCTGCGGAAGTTATCTTATCATTTGGTCTTTCTATATTTGTCTGACATTGTACTAAGTGACAAATCTATACAGAAGAAGTTGTTGGGTATTTCCTGAGAGAGGGTTTTCCCAGGATAAAATCTGTGTCTCTTTTGTGTTGTGCTTGTCTATTCTTCAGTGATCCTACTGCATACAGTTATGATGTTATGATGCTAAATATTTTAAGATCTTGTATAACCGTCAAAAACTCTAACAAATACATTGTTATGCATCTGATCATACGTCAATGGAATCACAAAATTATCCTCCACAAGTTTTACGCAGCCATTAGTGCGCTATCCAGACTAGAACCATTGACATTGACAAGAGAATGTGAGAAGAGAAAGTAGAAGAAGTTCTATGAGATGAATTCGAACTGAAGAAGGGTTTGAACCTGCGTTAAACACATCCTTTAAGCTCTGATAAGAGGTGTGAATGCTCTCTCCTCCAACCAACTTGGACAAGGATCTTTCACCTTCAAAATCGGTTCAATAGCCGAGAGGATGAACACCCACCATGCAAGGGCAAGCTAAGCTCTTCAAGAGTGCAAATGTAAAATGACCAAAAGCTACTCTCCTTGCTCATTCTCCTCTTTTATTAACTTCATGTGCACTCATGAGGTCGAATTTCCCTCCAAGATACTCACCCAACTCGAGTTAGTGATTGATTCCTTCATGAGACACTTGTCCTCCTCATTCTTGCACTCCTCTTTCCCGCAATTCGAATTGGGAATCTTGGTTGACCATAATTCCCTCTATGCGCCATCTTGGTGGCTATTATTAGCCCTAATATGTCAGATGTGTCATAGGTTTGCAATCAAGTCTGAATTTGTCATGTTTGTCATAGATTCCTTCATCATTGTTGTCATAGATGCCATGGAATCTAGCTACAAGTGTCACGATGCTTCTTCCTCTTCCTTGGGAGTTTCTCTTCCACTCCAATTCGACCTTCAAAGATTCTTGCCATGAATACTACCTCTTCATCTTCCCCAAGTACGTTCCCTCCTCCCTGCACTCGAATTGGTGAGAGAATAATGCCAAGTGTAGTGGGGAATCTTGACACATGTGGGCCCCACACCCTCTTATGCACCTTCATGGCCAAATGCCACCTTATTTTTCTCTTAATATCATTTATTTGACCCAATTAATGTGAATTTGTAAGTCTAAGGTCAATTTAGGGTCTTGTAGCTCCCTTATTCCAAGTATTAGTTCTTCCACCCCAACATAGGGAACTAGTAGGTTAATGGAATTTTTCCTCCATGCTAGTTTATTTGGATGGGGACATTACAGTCCTTCCCACCCATCATTGCTTGTCCCCAAGCAATTTCAAATTTGGATGCTGCAAAATTTGTTCATCTTCCATGTGGCATCCTCACTTGGTAAATCCTTCCATTCTTGCACCAAGCTTTACAACTTAACACCTGCAATTTGAGTAGTGGCACTCATGTACTACAATTGTGTGTTTCCAAAAGTAAAGAGATGTGGATTTTGCATATTGATAACTTTTGTGACATCACCACTAAACACCAAAAGATTCATTAAATCCATCAAAACAAAATTTGCACAAATAATTTGTACCTCCATATTTTGGAAGCCTTTTCTAAACTTTTAACCCTTTTTGCTCATTGCATAATTTCTTGAAGTTGCCACTAAGTTGCCCCACTTTGAGTTTTTAAGATTCCAAGAAAACTTCAGAGAGGAACCACCATGCTTGTTGATGCACTACTATGATTACAATCACCTTCTTAAGTGTTGACTAAATCTCCCATACTGCTTGTTGCCCCCAAGATTGAAACCAATGAGACCAAAAATGATCCCAGGGTCCCATTGCTTGTATTGCATCCTTCCAAACATCATGAGTACAACATATAAATCATCAAAGTACATAACAACGTCATACAAATGTACATCAAGAAGGTATCTCATCAAAGAACCATGAAAGTGCTTGTACATCCAAGTAAGTAGATCATCATGTGCCCCATACACACAACCATCAAGTATTATATCAAATCTGCTCCAATGACATAGGTGAGGATCCCATGTCCTACAATGCTACTCCAAAAGAATGTAAGATGCCTCAAAATAATCAGCTATGTGTTCTTTCATCCAAGAAGTGAATGAAGAACTTCCACCAAAATATGAACTAAGTAAGGAGCAAAGAAAACAGGAAGACTTCAAGTGGCTCAAAGAAATCTCATCATTACACTCATGAATATGTGTATCATCAAGAAATAACAAAGGATGTTGCTTCCAATAAGAATGTGCTTCAATCATATATCTCTTCACCCAAGTATTGGATGAAGTTCCTCCAACATCAAATGGACTACGCAAGGAGCAAAGAAAATCATAGAGTCATCATAAGGTAACAAAGAATACTGCTGCAAATGTAAAGAAGGTGCTCTAGTCATGTCATTATCAAAAGGAGAGGTAGGAGTTTCATACTCCTCATTTGGCACCATCAAAAAAGAAACCTTTCACCCATACTTCATTAGAATGAATGTTGTAAAATATGGAAGCATAGGATATAGGAGAATGAAACAACTCACCCAAATGATCAGAAAGTGTGAAAGTTTCATCACGTGAAGGCTCCATAGGGGTAGGATTATGCACCTCCCTTAAAAGAGCAAAACTTTCCTCATAGGTTGGTTCCAAGGTAGTGGAATCATGCATTTCTTCAAAAAGAGTGTAACCATTATCAAGAGGCAGCTCAAGTTCCTAATCCACCACAACAAATGCTTGCCTCTCATCAAGCTCATCTTCAAACACATCAAGAACCTGCAAGTTGCCATGTTTCTCATGATCCATCATGCATGAGAATCCTCCAAGCAATCTACCCTATGACAATCTGAAACATAGGAGGAAGAACAAGTATCTTGCAACCTCTCAAGAAGTTGCTCATTTTGAATTTTGAGCTTATGAATATACTCACTATTCTTCGAGTATGCTTCATGTAACCATTCATTAAGATCAACCAAATTGTTTCTATCAAAAAGAAAAGACATGAAATTACCTTCGATGTTGCACATTTACTCTATGAATCTTCTTTGTGTCTTCAAGGAAGGATGGCTCCTCCAATGAAGAAACTCTCCAACAACAGTTTGACACCAATGCTTGAGTGTCATGGAGTATGCTAAGGGCCACATAGATATTCCTTTCACTCATCTTCAAAGACACTTCAATGAGGGTTGGTTCATGAGAGCAAACCTCCTCTTCTTCTTTCTTCTTGAATTGATCAACTTCTTGAAGATCAAGTGGTGATGGAGAAGTTGATCTTGGTTCTTCTTTATCTGCTACAAGGTCTTCATCTTCATGCTTATGAGAACTTTGGCTTGCAACAACGTCTTCAAAATTGATCTCTATGTCACCAACATAGAGTTGTGAGCACCCATCAGTGAGTACTCTTTCACAGTTCAAGCATCCATCAATAAATGCTCTTTGATTTGCACAATCCCCATCAGTAAGGATTGTGTGCTTGCTTCTTTCAGAGTCACCTTGGAGTGACTTTCAAATCTCTTCATGGAACTCTTCTTCTTTTTGACCACTTGAAGAACTCGGTGGCTCATGACTCCTTTCTCTAACTGTGGAAGGATGAGGGTGCACATCCATACCCTCCTCATCAATCTTAGCTCCAAGTGGCAAACATCTAGCCCCATATTATTGCACACTTCATTCCCCATTTGTGCAATCTTTTCTTTACTAGACCTTTCCCAGGGCGTCAAGAACAAGCTTCCTATTACAACACTGCAATATGATCGAAAAGATATGGTCTTCAAGCATCCATCATTCAGTGTACAATAGTCTTGGAGACACTCAAGGGGTTCTTTTGGCTTCTTCCCACTGTCCATTCTGCCATCTGTTGGATTGAACATAGGTGGATCTTCTTCATAGATTTCCTCACATGAGTATCCATCATCCCTAAGTGTGAAGTAAGATGAAGTATTGTATGATGGCACCTCTTCCTCATAACATTCGCATTCCTCTTCCACATAGGCAAAAAAAGACTCTTCCTCGTCATCTGACCAAGACATGGTTGCAATTTCTTCTCTTCAATTGATGATTCACTACATAGGTGCAAGGACCATGCTCCGATACCACTATAATGTCCCTTATGGGATAAATTAGGCACACTATCACAAAAGATTTCAAGAGAGGCTTAAAACTTTAGACAGTAGAAGCCTTCTTTCTCAAAACCCTCATTGACAATGAATTTCACACGAATTCCTTGGTTATGAGACAACTGAGGCGGCTCTAGGAGAGTGATATGGACCTTCTGATTGGATTGACAAGATGATATGTGGTTGCTTAACATTGTGTAGTTGAGGACTTTTTACAAACACTTCACATACATCCTCCTTCCGTACTTTGTCTAGTTTCAAAACTAGGAAAACTAGGAAACTAGTCTTTCTTGTCTTGTTCCAAACAACGTCAAACCTTTCCAAATTTCTTATGGAAAGACACTATGGGATTTAACACATCCTAACAGACCTCCCACACTCAATGTTCAAATCAGAAAACTCCTTTTGACACGCTATTCAAGTCTGCTCAAATTTGGTCAATTTCGAACTTTGGACTAGTGACACCCAAACAGTCCCGAGTCCTCCCAAGCTTTTGATTGATGTTTGGAATGGCTTGAGGGGTCTTATGACATCCTAATGCATCTACTAGAAACTCAAACACTTGCTAGAGGCATTGATAACTTGCATTAATGAAGGGGGAAAGAAAGGGAAAATTACTAGTGAATTCAGTGTTGAAACCCCCCACTAGTCATTGTCTTTTTTGCTTCCCAAACACCGTACGACCTTCCCTAATTTATGAACAGAGGTTGGGCATTGATAAAGGACTTCATTAATGGCCAAAATACAGCATTTACCATAATCAATAATTGGTTATTTCGCCCCATCAAACAGAGAATTGTGACACATGAACATTGCTTGAATAATGTAGACAATAGACATGAAAATTGTTGCATAAACTTTAGCCAAATGCCCAAGGGGCCTGAATATATTAAAATGGTCATGTACAACACATTATGGTCATGGGAGTGCACTACCACTTTCACAGACACAGACAGTGACGACGTAGCAAGCTAGACTTGGACATAGCAGTGGCACTACTGCTAGTAGAGGACACGAGACTCTAGCTTCTTCTTCTTCTAGAGGACGTTAGAGTGTAGCTTCTCCTTCTGTTAGAGCACATCAAAGTCCGTTGCCACCTATAGGGCCTTCTTCAGCTAAAGGAAGGGCCATTACCAGAGCTATCACCTTTGCCCGTAAAAAGGGCAAAAGGAATCACTAGTTTGTTTTATTTGATTTCATTGTACGATGTAGTATGTAGATCTTGGTTGACAGTTGACACATGATGATGAGATACATTTACATATTTTTTGATGACTTGTCTTCTTTAATTTTTCTTGGACTCTTTTCTTCTTGTACTTCTTTTGGAGACTTGGGCCTTTATTTTATTTGGAGGCATTTGCAAGTAAGACTTGCTTCTTTCTTCTCTGAATTGCTTGATTTTGCAATTTCTCTTGGTCTTCTTTTTCTTTTTGATTTCTAGTACAAGGAATGTTGGACTAAGAGTTGTTTTCAAATGCCCTTTTAAGGGCATTGTAGGGGGATAGCCTTTCATGTTTCAAGTCTAGGGAAAATGTAATGTCCTCATCTGATTAGGCACCGAGGACCAAAACCGCTAACCTATGTGATTCCAGTGGGTTCGAGCGGTTATTGACAGTTAGGGAATCATCTAAGACTGATGCCATCTATTGAAAATCTAGGGCATCATCATGTTATCACCATTAGGTCAAGAAGGGCCACCAGGGCCAAAGGCCACCATCATGCATGCCATCTAAGCATTATTTAATGATGCATGCACTCATTTAAGTCTCCATGCGCATGCATGCAAGTCAACTGCAAATTAGAAAATAAAGTGACCTAATTAGGTCAAAGATTAGGGTTTTCGCAGTTGAAAGTTATAAAAGGAAAATAAAATGAAAGGAGATTCACTTTTGATGATTATTATTTTGGAGCTCTTGAATAGAAGCACAGGGTGCAGCACAGCAGTTGGGGTTGGAGACGACGTCTTCAGCTAGTGGGGTTTCGACAGTGAGATATCTGCCCTAGTCTCATTCAGGGTAAGCCATACAGGTTCACCATTTGCTCTTCCATTGATTCATAGTTATCCAGTATACTACAAAGATTGTTGCAGGGGCATGTGTGCAGTCGTAAGGGGTTTTCAGCCAAAAAACCCTAATCATTCGCTGGGTCTTCAGATCTCAGTTTTACTTCGCAACCCAGGCACCATTCTCATCATCAGCATCTTACTCCAGAACCCGGTGATTATCAGATCCGATCGTGCTCATCCTGAGCAGTTATCAGCCATTTCGAGATCAAGGGGGCATGAGCAGCTGCACCTCTAGAACAATTCGCTAACCTGCCTAGAGATCTCAGAACTTTCGCATGTGCCAAGCATTCTCTCCGACACGGGAAGGCTATCAGCCTTGCAAATCAGCAGCTTCATCGGACACCTCCTTCACTGAAAACGTCACCCTTAGCTAATCTGGGGTTCGTGCTGCTGGGGTTTCACCGAAAGCAGAAGATATCAGTTCATCTCCGATTAAGCTCTTGATGCATGCATACTCTCTCAAGAGCAGTCCAGCCAACTTATCAGTGGTAAGTGTTCATTCTATCCCACAAACCCTAACCCTAATTTTTGCTATAAAATAGGGATTTTTGCATGGCAGTTTGCGTGCCCAATTGTATCAACGTATTTGCTTAGAATTAGAAAATATCGGGATTTGGGATATTATAGAAAAGCATTGCTCCATGGCAACTTTTCTCGCTTGATAAGCAGTTAGCCTTAGGGATTTACAAGGAAGACTCAAAAACTGTCACAACAATCCTTGCAACACAAACATGCCTGAGACACAAGGGACAACAGGGATGCCTTCATGGTGAAGGGGTCATAGGGGAGAGGTCAAGAGTCAATCTATAATCTTCAGCCAAAGGATGCAGACCAAAATATAGAGTGATAATGGATGATGTGTGGGTGGTCAAAGATGGACCTGAATAAGGGGACAAAGGTCTTTACAAAGACCAAGAATCACCTTGGTTCAATCGTACATAAGTAAATCAAGAATCTACTACCCTTGTCAACCTGTGGGTGATACTACTAACTATACTTATCAAATAATCAATACATCAAATGTGGCAGCAGTAGCATATAGTACATCATCACATAATATTATATATATGATCATGGCATGGCATAGCAGTACAAAAATAGCATATATCTCATTATCATCACAACAACTCATAAAAGGAGACCCAATAGCAACAAAGATGGGCATCAACACTCTAGAATGCATAGTGCTCTGAAGCAAAAATAAGTCTGAAAAAGTATGCCTGCAGAATGTGGCATAACAAGTCTCATCAAAAATCATCAATCCTCCCCTAGATGCGCTGATCTGAGGTCACCCTAAGCGAAACAGGCTGAGGTAGTGTTGAGGCTGAAACAGGGTGGATATCAAGCATGTGCTGTGGGCTGACTGAGGTAAGGTGCGCTGGTGCTGAGGTTGCCTGTGGCCTGTCCAGGAAGGATGAGATCAAATCCAAGAGTCAAATGGAACTCCCTCTAGACCAGCGGCTGCCTATAAATTTTCTCTAGGGCTGCGGTTGAGGTAAATCCACCTTGCTGGGCGCATTGTGATGGAAATCCATAGGTTGGCTGCCTCCAAAATTGCGGTCTCTTCACTGCTAAATTGATTACACTGTTGATGCTACAGGAATTGAATCTGAAACCACATGCCTTGATGATGTAGGTGCTTGTTAGACTGCCCTAACTACTGTCTGCTGTTACAAGTCTGCACTTTTACAGGGCTGACGTCAGCCTCTTTTTCAAGCCCTTTTGATCATGCTTTTGGTATGTGTATCGTAATGTCCCAACCCAATGGATTCAATTTTTTTCCCAAAAACTGTCTAACAAGGTAATTATGGACTTTCGTCAAATACTTGGTTTGCAAACTACTATAGCTTACTAGGAAAGTGTAGTTGAAGTCTTTTTATCTCAAGTACTTGTTATGCCTTTACTACTGATTTGAACCTGAGTTTGTTGTTAAATATGGTATAATAGTTTAGCATAGATGGCATGGCCTGCTCTTCTCACAGTATACTTAAGTACAAATCATAAGAATTACATCTTGCAGAACTAACAGCCAGCAATAGACTCATTAAATAAATCCGATAGAAATTGATGGAAATTGCTTACATGCTTGGAAATACCTCGTGAACAATATGAAATCACAAGCCTATTTGTCCACAAATAAGAGTTGCTAATGTTGTAGCATGTGACAGGGAACCTCGGTATTGACGATCTCAATGTACTGCAGATAACCACTGGAAATGGCAAACAATGACTCTTGTAGATTGCACCCTCACATAAAATTTGAATTCCGCCCTCTTGAACAATTGCATTTGGTTGATGTATTTAGACAAACACTTTGAGTACCTTGGCTGTAGCTGACTGCAAAATACCAGACCTTTGGAATGTGTGGTACTGGACTTATGAGCTCTTGTTTAGAGCAAGGTTTTCACATTGAAAGTGTTATATTCATTATGTTGATATTATATCACCACAGTAGCAATTCCAATGTAATAATCAGATTCAAATGGACAATAACAGACTGTATATTTCACTAAACAAAATGTTTACATGCCTGGGAATAAAGGAACAAGAATGCTTGAGTTGTGTAGGTTCCAAGGCCCAAGAAGATTGATGCTACAACTTGTGAATACCACACCCAAGACCCTCGAACTCTTACTCAAAAATTACAATGGATAGTGCTAAAGATGTTGTGCCTTTCAAAGGTAGACAGCTGCTACAGGATGACTCACCCTTCATATAGGGTCTATGGCTCCATAGATTCGCTCTACACAGTGATATGTAGCTACAGAACTCACCCAAAACATTACAATGAAGAATATCTGGTCCAAGGGTTTTCTGCTGATAATGAAGACCAAGACCAATAAGGAACTTGCGCTCTTCTTGGAAAATATTATAGCACTGTATTAAATCAGCTGGAAGCAATAGATATTCTCTACGACTTGGGCAAGAAACAGGTAATGCGCCCCTCTATATTCAGATGCTGATGTGAATGGATGAGAATCTTCCTCCAAGTGTTGCACCCTCCCTCTAGGTGAATACAACACCAATAACGCCCTTCAATAGCAGATTGGAACTCGGCCTCTGCCAATGGATGGATAAACCCTTCCACAAGTGTGTCTCCCTAATATAACTCAGATCTGAAATGAATATTTGAAAAAATGTTTCCGGCTTTGAAGCTCAATAAGAAAACCTGTGTGATCTTCTCCCTCGGTTGACTAGGGTGGATGGTTTCACCACCGAAATCAGTCACTTCCTCCTAGGGTTTCTGTCCCAAAAGAAACAAAGCTCAAGAGCTCTTTAGTTTCGAAAAATGCCAATAACAAGAATGCATGAAAAGACTCATCTTTTCAGATCTCTGCCCTTTTGAAACTCATCTTGACCCTTTTTGGCCACTTTTATCTTTAACCCCCTTTTAATAAATAAAATGACTTTATAACATCTTTAACTTCTTTTTAGTGCCGAAAAGTAATTACTTGGCTTCTAAGAAATTATCGAACGTCGGAAGTCCTTTCTCATCATCCCATCCTTTAGATCTTTTCGTTCCAATTCCAATGAGCTATTACATGAAGGTATTCCGTCAGATATATACTCCAAATAATACCTTTAGTGTATTTTATTAAAGTATGCTCAATAATAACACCAAATGACAGAAATCGTCGGAATGCCACAGAACCAGAAGTGAACTATGTGGAAATGGTCTTGATGATGAAATATGGTGAATGGCCTAACCTAATCCCATATAACTCCTCCAAATCGCCGAAGCCCAATGTTATCCACATTTTACTCCTCATAAAGCCACCTCTGACTGCAGAACAAGGGGATCCAAAAATGGGGGCATTACGGGTATCTTGCCTTAAGACATATCAATCCGCCTTAAAATAGAGACAATCTAGGACTGTTTCAAGCTGCTTTTACATGCCCAAATCACATCACATCACCTAGAATTGATTTATGTTGCTTGTTGTAGTTGTTCTTGTCCATAAGATGCACAAAACATTAGGTTTACTGCCTCAAGTGACGCCCCGGACTGTCTAAGATTGCCCAGAACAATTGTAGAATATCCAACATTGTTTCTTAGTCCACATGACAAGCTCAACCGCCTTCAGTACTCCCTCGACATCTCAATCATGACAAGGTCAACCCTTCTCACGAGTGGACTGTTGGAGTATCGGGTACCTCCACATGGTATAACCGCCGCACTCTGGGAATATAAAACAAGTGGACTAACCGCCACTCCTGGTGATAGGGCCTTGTGCTGGTTTCAAATGTTCATCAACATCTGCAGGTTTTGGTGTAACGACAAACCTTACATGGTATTAGAGCATAGGTCTCAGGTTCAATTCCCCCGAGCTATGTAGGAGGCGGGGTGTTGGAGTATCGGGTACCTCCACATGGTATAACCACCGCACCTCTGGGAATATATAACAAGTGGACTAACTACCACTCCTAGTGATAGGGCCTTGTGCTGGTTTCAAATGTTCATCAACATGTGCAGGTTTTGGTGTAACAGCAAACACCCATACAAATTGGGTGGTAACAGAGAGCAAACTCAAAAACCTCCTCAAACAAAGACATAATAATATCCAAAGCTAGATTCATGATCTCTCCTAGGAATACATAAACAAATGATATCTCCTAACAAACTCCTACGTGATAAGACAAATAAATAATAAATGACAGATGTCAAATGGACTGCCACATGTCATGATCTCCAAGTAGGACACATGGTGATCGAATTGTCATTGATGCCAACATGGGACTTGCAGTGGCCCCATAGGCTGTCATTGATGCCACCAAGTCCCTCTTGCAATGCACAGGTATGGATGATCCCAGTATCCTCACATCCAGTGCCTTGGAGCCCTTACAGAGATGAGTTGTACCTTGAAACACCTTGTATCCAGTTGTAAAAGGTCCTTGTACCCACAAGGTTGGATCTTGGAGCCACCTCCTTGTTGACAAACTTGAAGACCTTGTTGATGATGTTGAAGACCCTGGAGATGGTGATGAAGCCCTTGTACATGATGGAGAAGACCTGAATGGGTTGAAGAAACATTAATGACGCATTCTGTGGTCATTCATGTTTTTATTGAGGTCATGGAACCCTTGTATATGATCCTTGCTACCATTATGATGATGATGACCTTGCATGGTCTTTGACAACTTGTGGAACCCATGAACATGCCATTGAAGCCCATAAAGCCCCTTGTCATGATAAAGAAGCCTTTGAAGAAGTCCTTGGACCCACAAATGGTGAATTAATGGTCCATGTACCCTTAAAGGTGATGATGTGGTCATTGATGACTTGATGAAGACTTGCAACCTTTGGAGATGGTCCTTAAGCCCACAAGTTTCTTGAAGAAGTCTTGGTTGACATGTTGAAACCCTTTGAACCAATGTTACCATACTCGGAATCGGCAATGAATCGGCGAGGCAAAAGAGCGAAGAGTTTTAATCGAATCGGGAAAAAAATGGGAAAAGATCGGGAAAAAATCGGTGAGTACAAAAAATAAAGATATACACATTTTGAATTAAAAATAACATTTTTCATTGATATTAAAATTCAATAATGCCATGTCCACAATCCACAGTCCAAACAATGCATAATGAAATGATAATCATAATATCAATAGTAAATACTTAATACTAAATAGATGTCCAAATTCAAAATTCAAATTATCATAAATGATTAATAGTGTCTCATAATGTCTCGACTCTCATATATGAGACGAGTCTAGGCTCCAAACATGATCCAATGTATTGACTCTATCAAGTCTTGATTGCAGTGAACTAGAAGCATAAGCATTTGCTTCTAAAAGTTTACAAAATACTACGTAATAATCAGTAAAACTGTAAAAAAACTATGAAGTAACGAGCCCCATATCTTGGGCTGCTTGACTCTCAAGGTTGTCTAAGTCAGCAACGCTAAAAAAAGGACCCTCGACTGATTGGACCCATTCTGCTGCATGCGTAGTTTGCAGATCTTGCTCTTGGTCTTCTAGGTTGATTGGTGAATGATCCAAACCTGTCATCATCATGAAACATGGAAATGTGAATTAGAATTTAAAGTTTTTAACTTTTAATCTTTAATGTGTAAATCAAATCATCAAATTCAAATGCGTAATCCTTAGAGAAACTAAGCCAAGCTTTGTGTTCCTCAAGGCTCAATCACCAATGTATGGACTCTTGAGTTTTGACAGTCACCTTGTATTTGCTTATTGCAAAGACGAAGATTGTAATGGACAAATACAAGGTCATTTAACCGCTTTTGTGTCAATCGGTTGCGCTTCTTGGAATCTACTTTCTCAAACATGCTCCAATTGCGCTCGCAACCTGAAGCACTACAAGTCTGGTTCAAGGTTCGAATGGCGAACCTCTTTAGATCTGGCGTATCACTACCAAAGTTTTGCCACCAAAGACCTAGCAATCGACAAGGGTTCGTGCATCCACATTGAAGAGTATAAAAATTCAATACTAAGTTCATTAAACAAACCAAATAAAGAAATTTAATAAATTGATGAAGTCTTCAAGGGTACCTGGAAACATCTTAGTCCTTTCACGTATAGCACTGGTATAGGCAAACAACTTTGATGGTGTCCTATAATCTTGTAGCTGAGCAATAACACGACTTTGGACCTCTTGATCAGGGAAGCACCTTTCAAGGCACGTCATGAGTCCTCTGCCAACCTCCCCATCCTCATTAAATCTAGCCTTATCATAAAAATATTGTGGGTTTAAGAAGTACTCAGCAGCATGTAAGGGGGAATGCAATTGTCTATCCCAACGTGCATCAATAATGTCCCAAAGAGGCATATACTTGGCCTCCTCATCCCCATATCTTCTTTTGATGGCCTCCTTGGCGAGATCCATCGCGTCATAAATGTAACCCATAGCGGGTTTGTCACCATCAACCATCCTGAAAGATCAAACTTTCAAATTCAATTAAATTTGAAAATGAAATGAAATCTAAAAAATAAAAAAGTTTAAGACTTGAAGTACCTGAGAACTCTAACAAGTGACTCTGTCACATCAACAATCTCTTCGGCATCTTTCCAGAAACCGTCATTAAACACAAGGGCAACAATTTCAATGCCTTCGAGGGTCTTGCTATGTTTAGAAGCCATCCACTCAGGTCCCAAAAACATCCTCTTTAAATTTATCTTTTGTTGAACCACAGATTGCAAAGAGATGAAATTTGTGGCAAATCTTGTCACTGCAGGTCGAACAAGTTCTTTACCTTCAGTGTAAATTCTCATGGTGTGGAGGACATTAGTGTGATTGTAGATGTATTTGGTTATGGATTTTGCCTTATCCACAACCTCATGTATCCAAGCAAGTTTTCCAATGTCCTCAAGCATTAAATCTATGCAATGGGCTGCACAAGAAATCCAGAAAATGGTGGGGTGCCTAACCTTAAAAGTCTACCAACAGCCATATAATTAGCTGCATTGTCGGTGACAATTTGTAGAACATTTTCTTCTCCCACTTCCTGCACAACTTCCTCCATCATTTCACAAATAAGCTGAGCAGTCTTAACCTTGTCTGAGGCATCCACTAATTTGAGCAACATTGTGCCTGCTGGACAAGATACGAGGAAATTTATTAAAGTTCTATTCTTTTGATCTGTCCATCCATCACTCATAATGGTGCACCCTGTTTCTGCCCATAATGAACGGAACTCGGCAAGTATGAGCATAACATCATAAACACTCTCTAATAGCAAATCTGTCCTAAGGCTCTCAGATGTAGGGGCTTTGAACCCCGGACCTGCAATAGCAATTGCATCAACCATAGCTTGCCAGTAAGGGCTTCTGGCACAGTGAAAAGGGATATCGGAATAGTACCAAAAGTTGGCAATGGCCTTCCTTGCCTGAATATGGACATTCTTTTTCCAACCAGTGGCTTCCAAGCTAGGTTGGGAACCAGGTTTTGTGCGGGCAGAAAAAAAAGTGTGTATGTTGCCACCTCCCGTGCTCAAATTTGTAGGAATGGAAGGAGGTAGCATTTGGTCTCGACTTTGAGGCATGTTTGTAAACTTGGGCCCAGCATTGAAGATTCAACGAAGGGAGGTGACAAAGGGTTATTGGAAGAAAACTAACCAGCTCCAATACTTTCTTGTTCTACAGTTATCCTTGCTTTCTTGGCCTTCAGTGCATTGAATGTATCAATGGCCAAGGCTGCCTGGTGTTTGACATCTTGCTCAACTTTTTTGCAAATACCAATGTCTTGGCCTGGCATCTGAGCAAGGTGGAACTTGAATCTATAAATGCCCCCACTACATTCTTCTTTGCAAAATTTACATAGGAGCTTGGTTTTTCCCGGAATTTTGTCACAGTACGCCCAAGCAAAGTCCTTCTCCCTGGGCATTTTCACTATGTGGTTGGCCCCTGTATATGTCTATAACAGGCTGCCAAAGGCCCAAAGATCAAACTTCAAAGTTCAAATCCTGTAACAAAAACAACAAACAGTATAAGCCTCAAGGAAGCTTGGAGCCTTTTAGGCTTTTACACAATAATTAATATGATTAGTATACTGTATTACAGTCAATAATTAATAGTATTAAATTATTAATTATATTACAAAGTCAATAAATTAGATTACACAGTCAAATAAATTATTTAATTATAATTATAATACAATCAAAAAATTATAATATAAATTGTCAAAAAATTATTGTGAGTTACCTAGTCAATAAAATAGAATACATAGTCTAATAATATATTAATAATTAGTAATTAGTAAATTACACATGTAAAAAGTAAATATTATAAACAAATATCAATAAACATTTAATTACATGTTACAAACTTACACGGACACCTTCCATATTTATTAAAAATTTTATTACAATCTTAAGATTCTAACAGCGTTATTACAGCGTTAGGAAATTTTTTACACCGGCGTTTTACAGCTTTAGGAAATTTGACAGTCACATTTTTTACAGCGTTAGGAAAATGAAAGGAAATTTTTTTTCACCGGCATTTTACAGCGTTAAGAAATTTAACTTATCACAGCGTTAAAATTTAACCTGGAAACGGAGGTGGAGCAGAATGGTGTTGATGTCGACCCCGTGGGGATGAATAGTGCTTAAGTGAACCTGCGTGGAGCTGGGGCCGGCTACGAGGGATGGAGCCTGCAGCGTGGAGCTGAAACCTGCACCTGCGTGGACACTGGCGATGGCAGCGTTGACGTCTGGAATGGAAGCCTGCGTGGTACCGACGATGGCAGCGTTGATTTCTCTCTTGACCGGAACAATGTGGAACACCAGCGCTTCCTATCGACTGTCTCCTGAACAGTGTGGGAATGGGCATAGAAATGGGCGCCGGCATGGAACACTACTGACCAGAACAGTGGACGTGGAACAGTAGAGCTCACCAAAACTTTGCGGCACTATTAAAAACGAACTTCTCTCTAAGCAAAAATGACAACTAAATGTTAAATGCGGCCAGCATAGGATAAACCCGCTCAAATTTTTGCCCGCTCAATTTTTCGCGGCCCGGAATTTGACTTTTCATTTTTCCGCCGGTGAAAAAAACGCCGATTAAACGTGATTAATCACGATTTTGCAGGGACGCGAACCGGAACAGGAAAAAATCGTGATTTATTGGGAAACGATCCAAGTCGAATCGTTTGGGGAAAGAGTCAATCGAGGATCGCGATTAATCGCGAGTAGGGCCCGATTCCTGTTACACTGCTTTGAACCTTAAAGTTGTCCTTAAGTGGAACCCTTGATGTATGGTGATGAGGACCTTGATGCCCTTGTGTCATTCATTGAAAAGGTCATGAAGCCCATTACTTGCACTTGATGAAGACCTCAATGCCTTGTAGATGGTCATTGTGCATAAGAGGGTTTGGCATGATGACTCTTGGACATTATATGACCATGTTAGAATTTGAATGTAATGTGATAGGCATGAAGTTCATGAAAGGCATCTTGATATCTCTAAAAGAGTCCTTGCAACTCTAGCACGTGGTGCCCTTGGGTCTTAAACCCACACACACTTGGCACCTTGATGATGTACGATCCCTTTTGTGGTAAGATGACTATTGAGGTGTTGATGAAGTTGGAGCATGTGCACATACCTTGCAGACATTTGCTGGGTTGATACTCATGATGATCATGGATGCATGAAGTGGCACCCTTTCTCAAATATCTTGCATTTCAAGAAAAATCGAATGATCACATTAAAAACATGCTTGAGAATAAAGTAAGTCGGCTTTCAAATAAACTCATTTGTGTTGCAAGTCGGCTCAGTTAAATCTTGGGTTCAAAACATAAATTTTTTATTTTCGCCAAACAAGTCGGCCTAGTAAAAATTTGAAAAATCCACCTTGAAATGATTATAAATACCCTAGCACGTTCTCATGTTTGTAGTGTGAATTTAGTGGAGTTGGTTTGAGATTTTTCGGTGGACAGAGGCTACGAGAAGGAGCAGACTGAGGCAGCCACAGTTCTGAATTTCCACAGGAGAAGGTTTAATTTCTGCTGTTGTTTTAACATCTTCCACGGTCCGAATTTTATGTGCTTGACAGTGTGTTGAGTGATTTTACCAGCACTTGAACAATCCGAATTTTGCACAGTCTGAGGTCTAACCTTTTCTTTTTACATAGTCCGGATTTTGCAACAGCATACACAAAACCGAATTTTGATGAAAGGGTTTCCACAGTCATATAACAGTCTCGAATTTGCAGTGAAGAAAACAGCCTAAATTTGCGACAGCAGTAGACTAAGGTAAATTCGGTGGAGTCTGAGAAACTCAGATAGCAGCATTCAAGGAAGAAACAGTCCCGATTTGGTGGTTGATGACAGTCTGTTTTTAGGAGATTGACTGCTTCATCAAACAGTCCTAATTTGTCCTGAACAGTCCAAGTTTTGTGCTTGAACAATCCACATTTTGGGTACTTGATAGAGACTGGATTGATGCTCTTTTTCACAACCCTTTTGAGGACAAGACTAAGCCTCTACATCTGATAACTCTTGGGTTTTATCAACAGTCTGAATTTGAAGTTATCCACAGTCTTGAAGTTGATAAAGTTGACTTCTCCTCGGCATACAGTTTTGACATCTTTTTGAAGCAGACATACATAGTCAAGGTATGGGAACTTGACATGCATTACTTGCTAAGGTAAGATCATTGTGTACTCTATGATATAATGTATGTTGGATGACATTACTATGATGATGATATAATGATGATGCAAACCCTATGGTGATAATGCATACTCTATGTTGATACACGTGATGTATGATGATGCATGCACACTATGATGATATGATGCATACTAGATGCATTCTCCTTGATGATGTACTATATGATGATGATGCATGCACATATGATGATGGTACGCTATACACTTGATACACATTCTATGATGGTGGTTATGCACACTTGTACATGATGATATGATGATGTTGGGGCCTTGTACACTATGATGCCTTATGATGATGTTACAGACCTTGATGGTGATATTGATACCTTGATGACATGTCCAGACCATGATGATGATGATGCATACTTAATGCATACATGCTTATACTCTTGATGATGATGGTGATATGTATATGAGCAACATAAGAACAGACTAGTTGATGGGCAGATCTTTGTGATGTTAGGCAAGTGAATTGGCATGATCCTTGAGCAGTAGAGCAGATGATGAGAGCAGTTGTTGATGAGCTTAGGATCAGCAGTGTTGATGAGCAGATTGAGCAAGCAAAGAGTGATTGACCAGCAGTGTTGATGAGAAAAATGACAAGCAAAGAGTGATGAGCAAAGGTTGACCAGTAGAGGTTGATGTGCAAAGATACATGAGCAGATCTTGATGCAAGCTAAGTCTTGTACTTGAGGATTGGACTCTTCAACATTTTCTTAGTTGGAACTAAAAAAACCAGGTTAGGTCCTGTTACAAGAGTTGGTGCTCTTTTCATCAGTTGGTGCTCTTTGTAATCGCAAAGATTGAAGTCTTCCAATACCATAAATGAAGTTTAAATAACATATATTCTTGTGTCTCTTTGATGTGTTTGTTGTGCTTATGATTTGACTAATGAATATGATAATGTGATTGGTAACATAATGCTTGATATACTCTGATTGATTAAAAGAAGGTAAAAATATTCAAATTGCTCACACTGATTCACCCTCCCTCTCAGTGTGACCATTGTGTCCAACAATTGGTATCAGAGTCGGACTTCGTCACAAGCCTTGCAAGCTTGAAGGACATCCGTGGAGACACAATGGAAGCAAAAGTAGAGTCATCATGCAATGATGTGCATGTACTTGATGTTACATATTATTTCGATTGGAGGAAAAAAATGAAGGCATATCTGAAGAAGTTTGGCGTTTGGGAGACTATGATCAATCCACCTCCTCCATCAAATAAAAAGAAGGGCAAGGCAGCCGCACAAAAAGAAGCAAAGAAGGACAATGCTACAGCCTTGAAGTTCCTCATGGATGGGCTTCCCAACTCAGTGAAAGAAAGTATAGGGGAGTACACTTCAGCTAAAGACCTATGGTTCAAATTGGAAAGCGAGTATCAAAAGGGAAGACCAGACACGGATAAGACAGATCATGAATCAGAACACAAACCTCCGAAAGAGATCAATCAAGAAGAAGAAAAGCAAGAAGCGAACTCCAATAAAGGTATGGATTATTTTAATTGTAACAATAGCATGTGTGATGAAACTGAGAAGGTTCTTGCAGAAGATGATGAAGAACTATCAAAGGCTGCACATGAGATACATCTCACTATGATAAATATTGATCTCAGAGCAAATTGGGTCTTGAACACAGTAAATATGAACCATTGTGAATTCACAAGGTTCAAAAAGAGAATCTTGGATTCTTTAAAAAAAATATCAGCAGAAGACCATGACAATGAGAGTATTGCTTGTGAAGCTCAAACACAAGGATAAAAAGTTGTCGGATCAGTTGGAAGACAAGGATGCTGAAGTTGAACGACTAAAGACGAAATTGTTCAATCAAAAGGAAGAACAAGAAGAGCCTGGTGAAGACTCGAAAGAGCTTGAAGTAACTAGGAAGGCCAATCATGATTTGAAGACTCAGCTGTAGGAAGCCAAGTGGATAGAAGAAATCTTGAAGAATCTATTGGAAGAAAAGGAGCAGACAATCCAAAAGTTGGAGATGGAGGTAGTTGGCCTCGTTGCGGCCTAATTCGCACCTCGGGTAGCGTGGCAGAAATCTTCAAGCCACTAGGTGCGACCTTGGGGGTAAGCTCGAGCCAAGTGATGTCACCTGATACTCAAGTCCTCCATCTAGGCCAAATCCTAGCGAAGCCAAGGGGGGTGGACCCTAATGAAAATTAAAATCTAAGGTTTTTTTACTCTACGAGAGAAATAATTAATTCTAGAAGTTTTAATATGAAATGGATGAAATTAAAGATTACCACTCACTGCCAACAAGATTAACCTTAGCAACACTTTAACCCAAATTAGATACACAATATTCAATGACACATTGCGAGATTAACTTATGCAAAAACAACAGAATAGACCAGTGTCAAAATGAAAAAGAGTGCTTGTGAATGTGGGTTGCTAGTGTAGTCTCAGTGAAAGTATTGCAGTGTCTCGGTTGGTAAATTTTAGATTATTAAGTGAATTGATTAAGGAATGGCTAAATTGTGGGTTTGGCCCAACAAGTCAAGTCCCTTCGAACTGAGTGCTAAAGCGGTAATACCAAGTGTCCAACGGAGCGAGGATGAACCTGCTTGGAGTAGCCCCCTAACTCTGTAGTGATTATCCTTTGCAACCTCCTGAGTTCTCGAGAAAATCACTTGTGTGGATTTTCCTATTAAATCTAATAACTTGTATCCCTTTCTAATACAGCCAATTGATCAGACAAGTTGCAGCGGTAAAGAGCATACGAGGAAGGAGTCTTGGTTTATTTTAATAAGACGTAATAGTGAGTTGCTTAGATGACAACCGAAGAGTCTCTTTCACCTTTCAGGTACTCGAGAAAGCAACGGTCAGATTGATTTAAACTTAGCAATGCAAATAAAAATTTGAAGCTTTTTTAATTACTACACTGCTCAAATCTTTTCCCTTATGGTACTTCGGTATAGCGCAATGGGTAAGTATTCAGATTACCCTTGCAAAACTTAATAAAGCATGAAATTGATAAAGAAAAACAACTACGCTAACAATATATAAAGAAGACAAAAAAATGACACCAACACAAACCCCCTCAGGGGGGATGGGGACCGGGCTCTAATGAGCCTACTCAAACGTTATTCTGCTTTTACAATGTGGCAGAAGAAAGTGCCCTTTGGTCCTCAAATTTGGATCCAAAAACTTACAACTTATTGGAAAAATTATTTTTATGCAAGGGGGAGCTCTGTTGGTCTTCTTTTTGCTTGATTTTGCGAAAATTCGGCAGAGTTTCCTCCTCTTTTATCGCAAACCTGCAAAAAACAGCCAACAAACATTAATAGAATATGCCCAAAAACACTTTAAGAGTACTTTGGGAAAACTACCAAAGTCTGCTGAAAAAATTCTAAGTAAAAAGTTGAAATGAACTAAGTAGAAGCAACTGAAAAAATGAGCTAGAAAGCTATTTTTCCAGGGCCTTTGTTTGTTTCGTAAGGAAAACAAACAAATTAGAGCACTTAGATGCTAGATCTGAAACTTAAACTTGGCAGTCAATCTTACTAATCAAGACTTTAAATTTTGTAAATGCAGATGAGCTGAAGCAAGAAGAACTCGGTAATGTAGATCTATACTAGAAAATTATTCTTTTTCAACTTTAGCTAGATCTAATCATGAAAAATAATTACGATCTATGTATGAGAATGAACTTAAAACCTTAGATATGCAACTGCTTTTCGAATAAAGAAAAAAAAATTTAAACAAATTTGAGAAGGAGAGAGGGGAAGTTTAGAGAACAAGATGATCCTTGAGGCTTTGATTGTGTGGCACCGAGGGACTTTGTCTGTAAATCAAAAAAATGTCAGAATGAGAAAGATCAAACAAGATCCTCTCTATCTCCAGCTAATATGACCTGCACTTCACACAACTCAACAAACAAGATCAAATCCAACAGCGTATACACTTAGAGATCAAAATATGAAAATGTCCATAAACAAATGAAAATAGTCAATTTCACATCTCTAAAAATTCATACTAAATAAAATGAAGTAGTAAACAAACAACTTCATTCACCTTGCAAAACTGATACCAGTCCTTCAAGCAAGCTAGACCTAAAAATTGGAAGCAAAATGGATCCGGAAAGTATTATCTCATCAAAGCATAATAATAATACACCACTCACAAAGCACCACACAAGTAGACCTCCAAAGTCTCTTTTATTTCTCAGATAAACAATGATTACATTCAACAGGCTCTTCCCAGTACATTCCAACTAGTTTGGATGAAGAGAGAAAGCTTTATTTATAACAAATACAAGCCCACGGGGCACCATCAACACTGGCAGAAGAAGTAAATGTTTAGCCAAGTGAAGCTGAGTTGAACTGAACCAATCAAAAAATCAGTGGGGTGATTATTAGTTTCACTGAAGAGGTAGGCAATCTCTCCCCACCAATCAAGCCACCTCACACACCCAATTCGCATCCCATGCGAATGTACAGCTATAACCTGACATGAGGTGGACATGAGCTCCACCAACAAATAAAAAAAATCCTGCTTGATCTTCAAAGGGAATACGTGGTAAATATTACTTATGAATAACTCCAACTTTCGCATATCAAGTGCTAAGAGGGTCCACCTCTTAGCTGCTGCGTCACATACTCACGCGTGAGCTCCATCCAAATGGGTTGACGTCACACAAAACAACACCATGCTTGACCCAAGTCATGGTGTGCGATGGGTCTACTTTGTAATATATCCAAAGTTTATTAAAGGAAAAACAAAGGTGGTAGGGTCTACCCTCAAGATACTCGTTACCATAACTCAATGTAATCACCACTTGACGTCACCTCACTATAGATACTCGCTCCCCTTCACCATATAATAAACAATGATTGGTATATTATTTTATAAACCGAGGCTGTGTTTTTTTTTTGAATGATGTGAATATAAGGTGGGGGCCACTCCTTGGCTAGTGCACTCCCTTTACCATATTCACGATTCTTTGAAGCTTTATGTCACCATGATTTAAACCAACCACTCAAACTTTTAAACCAAACTTTAAAATGCTTTACCTCACATGGAGAAGGTCGCATACCTTAGGGGACCCATGCCATGTCACTCCATCACCCCAATATTTTATTACCTTTGACTTTTTAACTTTTGACTATAGTGCCAATTTGTCCAAACTTAGCATTAAAATGCCAATTTGATGCATTTTTAGCCAAATAATGCCTCACGGGGTGTTTCGGTTGCCCGACTGATGTGGAAAGTGGTCCTTGGAGTAAAGTGGACGCTCCGGGTGTGAAAATGAGTGTCCCCACATCAGAAACAGACTCTGTATCTGACTTTTATTACACTTTGAAATTTTTTAATTAAACCATTAATAAATGGCTTAAAAAACGGAAAATTTTATTTTTCTCGAAAACTGACGAAATTCTAGGGGGGACCTAGTACATGTCCATACGACTCAATTCGAATGCCTAGCATTGTGAAAAACACCGACACGAATGATCTAATAACCTCCCTAGGCCGAAACACCAAGATGACTACCCCAGCTTTGGAGGTGTGAGTGAAAAACTCGGAAATTATTAGTCATTTGTTCAAGAACCAATAATAACCAAGGGAAAAAACACTATAGGCTAGTCAGCTTGATGCTTAAGCGCGGGAAGCCGAGCCTTTTATAAAAAATTAAATGCTAGGACATTTTTTACAATTTCCCCAAGGGGGTATGAACATGTGTTACAAAAAATAAAACGGCCATGAAGGCCTGAAAGGACTTTTGAACTCCGAATATGAATAAGTATCTTGTTCATCAATGGCGGCTCACAAAAAGTCCAACTAGGTGCAACCTAATCGGTAACAGGCCTCGGGAAGAAAGGAGAAAAGACGGATGCCTTTGTCAAGTTCAAGGATAGTTCAGTTGTCCTAGATAAGATCTTGGATTGCCAAAGATCTCCATGTGACAAGACTGGTCTTGGTTACAAGAAGGAAGGAGAAAAATCTAAAGATGGCACTTGGTCTCCCAAGACTCCAAAAGCAGGTCCGTCAACGTCCAAAGTTGCTCCCCATGCACCTGCACATGACAACAAAAACTCTGGTAGTTCAAGAATGCATCAAGAAGTTAGGTATATTCCTCAAAGCAAGCTCAGAAAATAAACAACTCCTATATGGAACCAAAGTCCCAGGTATGAAAATGGCTTTAATGGTTATTGTTTTTCTTGTTCTAACTTTGGTCATAAGGCTATGGATTGTAGACTCTACAAAAGAAGAAGTATTAGAATCCCTAATGACTCAGTTAGATGTTGGAAGTGTAAGCAAGAAAAACATATTGTTGTCGCTTGTCACACATTGAGATGCTACACCTGCAGTGGGTTCGGGTCACAAATCCCAAGAATGTGTAAATCAAAGAAGTCACCCGAGAAGGAGTCCTTCATACACATCAGCAAGAAGAATCAATGAACCTTGGAAAAGGACTAATGCATAAAGATTTGAAGATCAGAAGACAAAGGCCTACAGTCAAGGACACTCTCAGGTATGGAGGAATGAAGTTGATCAAAGAAATATTGGAAGTTCCAATAGCTCAGTTAGGTGTTATGCAACCAGGTTGGTCACGTTGTTGCATATTGTCGTACTATGAGGTGTTATAGTTGCAGTGGCTTTGGGAACAAAGCTCAACATTGTTGGAGTACATGGAAACAATCCATAAGAATTTTCTCATACAGCTCATCAAGGAAAGCTAGTAAAGATAAAGGAACAAATGCTGAAATGACAGATGCCAAGAAGCAAGTATGGATGAAGAAGACCGAGCAGTTACAGATAGGAGAGGTTGATCAGAGCAGGGAGAATGGTTGCCATATGGCAAGCCAAGCTTAAGGTCTCTCAAAGACCTCAGCACACCTTGATTTCATAAGGTTGGAGGATGAACTCAAAGGAGAAAGGATGGCTACTCCAAGCATACAGGCAAGTCCTAGGATCGTGCATGTTGACAGGGGGAGCAGTGATCAGTGATTTCAGATGCAAATATATGGACACCCTTTACCATTGATGCCAAAGGGGGAAAGATGAAGACAAAAGGGGAGCATGCTCGCAGGGGGGCATGAGTTCTTGTCATCAATGACAAAGGGGGAAATTGTTGATCGAATTGTCATTGATGCCAAAATGGGAATTGCAGTGGCCCCACAGGCTGTCATTGATGCCACCAAGTCCCTCTTGCTGTGCACAGGTATGGATGATCCTAGTATCCTCACATCTAGTGCCATGGATCCCTTACAGAGATGAGTTGTGCCTTGAAAAACCTTGTATCTAGTTAACAAGGTCCTTGTACCCACAAGGTTAGATCTTGCAGCCACCACCTTGTTGACGATGCTGAAGACCCTGTTAATGATGTTGAAGACCCTGCAGATGGTGTTGAAGCCCTTATAGAAGATGGAGAGGCCCTGGATGGGTTGAAGAAACCTTAATGACCCATTTTGTGGCCATTCATGTTTTTATTGAGGTCATGGAACCCTTGTATATGATCCTTGCTACCATTATGATGATTATGACCTTGCATGGTCTTTGACATATTGTGGAACCCATGAACATGCCCTTAAAGCCCATAAAGCCCCTTGGCATGATAAAGAAGTCCTTGGACCCACAAATGGCGAATTAAATGTCCTTGTACCCTTAAAGGTGATGATGTGGTCATTTATGACTTGATGATGACTTGCAAACTTTGGAGATGGTCCTTAAGCCCACAAGTTTCTTGAAAAAGTCTTGGTTGACATGTTGAAGCCCTTTAAACCTTAAAGATGTCCTTATGTGGAACCCTTGATGTATGGTGATGACGACCTTGATGCCCTTGTGTCATTCGTTGAAAAGGTCATGAAGCCCATTACTTGCACTTGATAAAGACCTCGATGCCTTGTAGATGGTCATTGTGCATAAGAGGGTTTGGCATGATGACTCTTGGACGTTATATGACCATGTTAGAATTTGAATGTAATGTGACAGGCATGAAGTTCATGAAAGGCATCTTGATATCTCTAAAAGAGTCCTTGCAACTCCAGCACGTGGTGCCCTTGGGTCTTAAACCCACACACATTTGGCAGCTTGATGATGTACGAGCCCTTTTGTGGTAAGATGACTATTGAGGTGTTGATGAAGTTGGAGCATGTGCACATACCTTGCAGACATTTGCTGGGTTGATACTCATGATGATCATGGACGCATGAAGTGGCACCCTTTCTCAAATATCTTGCATTTCAAGAAAAATCAAATGATCACATTAAAAACATGCTTGAGAATAAAGTAAGTCGGCTGCCAAATAAACTCACTTGTGTTGCAAGTCGGCTCAGTTAAATCTTGGGTTCAAAACAATAAATTTTTTATTTTCCCAAACAGGTCGGCCCAGTAAAAAATTGAAAAATCCACCTTGAAATGAGTATAAATACCCTATCACGTCCTCATTTTTGTTGTGTGAGTTTAGTGAAGTTGGTGGACCGAGGCCACGAGGAGGAGCAGACCAAGGCAACCTCAGTTCCGAATTTCCACATGAGAAGGCTTTATTTCTGTTGTTGTTTTAACATCTTCCACAGTAGTAATTTTATGTGCTTGACAGTGTGTTGAGTGATTTTACCACCACTTGAACAGTCTGAATTTTGCGCAGTCTGAGGTCTAACCTTTTCTTTTTACACAGTCAGGGTTTTGCAGCAGCATACACAAACCCGAATTTTGATGAAAGGGTTTCCTCAGTCAAGAAACAGTCCAGAATTTGCAGTGAAGAAAACAGTCAGGATTTGCAGCAACAGTAGACTGAGGTAAATTCCATGGAGTTTGAGGAGCTCGGATAGCAGCATTCAAGGAAGAAACAGTCCCGTTTTGGTGGTTGATGACAGCTCGTTTTTAGGAGATTGACTGCTTCATCAAACAGTCCTAATTTGTCCTGAACTGTCCGAGTTTTGTGCTTGAACAATCCACATTTTGGGTGCTTGATAGAGATTGGATTGATGCTCTTTTTCACAAACCTTTTGAGGACATGACTAAGCCTCTACATCTAATAACTCTTGGGTTTTATCAACAGTCTGAATTTGAAGTTATCCACAGTCTTGAAGTTGATAAAGTTGACTTCTCCTCAGCATACAGTTTTGACATCTTTTTGAAGCAGACATACACAGTCAAGGTATGAGAACTTGACATGCATTACTTGCTAGGGTAAGATCACTATGTACTCTATGATATAATGTATGTTGGATGGCATTACTATGATGATGATATAATTATGATGCAAACCCTATAGTGATGAAGCATACTCTATGTTGATACACATAGTGTATGATGATGCATGTACACTATGATGATATCATGCGTATTGGATGCATTCTCCTTGATGATGTATTGTATGATGATGATGTATTGTATGATGATGATGCATACACTTGATACACATTCTATGATGGTGGTAATGCACACTTGTACATGTTGATATGATGTTGTTGGGGCCTTGTACACTATGATGTATACCCTATGATGATGTTACAGACCTTGATGGTGATCTTGATACCTTGATGACATTTTCAGACCTTGAAGTTTGACAGACCTTAATGATGATGATGCATACTTAATGCATACATGCTGATACTCTTGATGATGATGGTGATATGTACATGAGCAGCATAATAGCAGACTAGTTGATGGGCAGATCTTTGTGACGTTAGGTAGGTGAATTGGCATGATCCTTGAACAGTAGAGCAGATGATGAGAGTAGTTGTTGATGAGCTTAGGATCAGCAGTGTTGATGAGCAAATTGAGCAAGCAAAGAGTGATTGAGCAGCAGTGTTGTACCAGTAGTGTTGATGAGAAGATTAACAAGCAAAGAGTGATGAGTAGAGGTTGAACAGCAGACGTTGATGTGCACAGATACATGAGCAGAGCTTTATGCAAGATGAGTCTTGTACTTAAGAATTGGACTCCTCAACCTTTTCTTAGTTGGAATTAAGAAAACCAGGTTGAATCTTGTTACAAGAGTTGGTGCTCTTTTCATCAGTTGGTGCTCTTTGTAATCGTGAAGATTGAAGTCTTCCATTACCATAAATAAAGCTTAAATTACATATATTCTTGTGTCTCTTTGATGTGTTTGTTGTGCTTATGATTTAACTAATGAATATGATAATGTAATTGGTAACATAATGTTTGATATTCTCTGATTGATTAAAAGAAGGTAAAAAGGTTTAAATTGCTCACACATTGATTCACCCCCCTCTCAGTGTGACCATTGTGTTCAACAACACCTCCTTTAGCAAGTACTTAACCAAGTAAAATGACCCAAAGGAGACGTTGGAAACCTTCTCCTAGGGTACATCCTCCAAAACAGGCTCACATAACCTGCAAGGAAACCTCAAATGAGGTAGCGCTCCACCAAGATCATAAATAAATAATGTAAAATGCTAATCAACATCCCAAAATAGAAGTAGCTAGGGTGCCTCCTCCAAATTCTATCAAACTCATCTCCCAAGGCACAACAACCATAAAAACTAGGCCAAGCATTAAATCCACAAGTAACGAAGCATAGAACAATGTGCTAGTAAAGATCCACATGCATAGAACTATAAATAGATGTAAAATCCATGATAGGAGGGGACAGCTCCATCAAAACTTGTGCTAAGAAGAGATCAAACCACAAAGCAAGTGCCAAGGAGCAAGAAACAAGGGAGTGCTCCACACATGTATAATCAACCATCCAAAGATCATCTCTCAAGGCAAGAATGGCCCACATATGCTAGGGAGTTCATCAAAGAGGCTCCAATATAGATCTTATAACATCCTCCAAGAGAGATACAACCTCAAGTAATGTGCCATGAATGATACGTCATAGTAGACTATGCCACAAAAGTAGGATGACCATTCACATGATAATGGAATTGCCTCTAACCATAAATCATCATGTCAAACCGAGTGTAAATACAATCAAACTATGCCAATCCATGGGCATCATAATTGATCCACCTAGGAACAAGTCCAAGACAAGGTACTCATTAGAGGAAATTTGAGGTCTAAAATGGGCCTCCTAAGGAAAATAATAAAATAATATTTATTAATTTTGGAGGAAGAAAGAAAAAAACTACTTTTTTGTTCGTATTTTCAACATATCCCCTTGTGTTTTTACTCAAATTTCGATCGGGAGGGCTCGTTGAACGCGGAATTTTATTCACCATCCAATGAGTACCCACACTGCATTCTTTTGATGGACCCTGCTACCCCAAAAACACTAAATACCTGAAAAACTTGATGATGACATCATCATTACATTTTGAAAATACGAACGAAAAAAATAGTTTTTTTTATGACAAATATGTCAATTCAACCATTATGGTTGTCTCATTTTATTGAAATTCTATCGGTTCGTGAATTACAACTCACAAGAATTTATTGTTGGCTCATTTTCTTATAAGGCCCATTTTAGACCCCAAATTTCCTCTAATGTGTTACCACCCAACTTGTACCTAAGTGGACAAGGTCCCTGTTTGAAATTTGTGCAACTTCAGAAGCTATTATTATTGTACTTGTATTGTACCTCCTACGAGAGTTGAACTTATTGTAATCTATCATACAAACCATAGAAAGAACAATTTAGACCTTGGGGAGAAAAGCAAGAAAAAGAAAAGATAAAATAATATTATAAAATATAAATTTATATTGATCCCCCAAATGAAGTCGGCCCCAGTGATTTTCCTGGTGGAAAATCAGTATAAATAAGAGGTGCCCCTCATTATATCACACAGCTACAAAGTGAAGTTTGCAGTTTTCTGGGAGAGAGAAGTTCGCACCTACCTAAGGAGAACACTGCTTTTGGGGTTTCTAGCGTTGGATCTTTTCTCTTTCTTCATTATACACTGATCTCGGAAATATTATCTCTAGACAAAGGTTGTTGGGATTTCTCACGTTTGGGTTTCCCAGGATAGAAATACTCGTGTTATTGTTTTGTGCTTTATCTATCTTCTAGTGATACTATTGATAAATGCTATTAAGATATACTGCTATAATCTTATGAAAATCTAACATGGTATCAGAGCATTGCTAGAAGAAGCCATTGCCATAACCTTGTCGATAACTTGTCAGAACTAGGGTTTCATCTTTCAAGGCCTTCACTCAACTTTTTGGCAAAAAAGGAGCCTTGGGAATTGTTATTACATATACAGTAGCCAGGCTACCATATTCTATTTTTCAGATTGCAGTACACTTTTTCAGCCAGTTCCCTTACATATGAGATATTGAGATGAGCATCTATGATGGATCACTATTTGATGATGGACTATAGTACTTTCCCATGCCATGATTGAGTCTCAGGACACTCAGATTTGAGAACTAATGTAGTCATTTAGCCATTTTGCAGAGCAGTAGTGTTGCATCAGTAGTTCATCATTGGACAGATGTTGGTTCAGATTGATTGTTTACATATATATGACTCGGTAGATATTATCTTGTGTTATGGTTATCATTGCTTTTATATTCATTCTCGTGACATGTCTTAGCATCTAGTGTCATGATCTGACGGTCATATAAATATGTGGACTTGGATGTATTGATATTATGTATGTATGTCCCTACCTAGACCTGGAAGTTCTTGACCCATACTCATTGGTTTTACCCTCCTTAGGAAGAATAGAGGTGATCATTCCCACCATACTTTGGCTTGCTAGTGTTGGTTTCATTGTTCACTATCTCCACCCATGCATTACCTTCTAGTTATGTTTTTAGCCCAACCTACTACTTGACTTGTGGCATGGAGGACCTTTCCCCGCTAGAGCCTCTATGTTGGACAAGCTTCCCTGTTTGTTTGTGTCTCGGCTCTGAGTTGCCTAGGTTGTGCTGGCTAAACCTGAAACAAATAGCGTTGCCATCAATACAATGTATTTGGAAATGAAATGAATATCTTATGAAAAAAGCCCATTCATGAAAAGTAGTGTTTTTGAACATACATGAATGCAAGGCAAGCCTAATGAAATTGGCTATGAAGTATATTGAAATGAATATCTTGTGAAAAAACATTCATGAAAAGTAGTGTTTTTAAACATACATGAATGCATGAAGCCTCAATAATAAAATTCGTGTAATTAATGCATGGATCAAGGCTATGGAAATTCTAAGGCCCAAAAAGCAATGGTTCTTAAAAAGTTATATCTAAAGATTGTTGACCTCATTTGTATTTGATTTGGATTGTGAGCATTTGTCAAGGTGAATAAGCACCTCTGAACGTAACTTATACATTTGTGAAACACTTCCATCCCCTGTGTTGTTGCTTGTCCGGCATATGCTAGAGTGAGTATCCCCTTTCCATATCCAAAGTGTCACAGTGTCAAGTTGGTAGTCACCCTTTATCCTAACCATCTGATTTCTATCCCTCACCCTTCACTAGCAAATTGATTACAACTATGAAGTGAGTATGGTCTTGAAAGTTTGCTCTGAGTTATAATTAATTAAAGAAACTCTATATTTGGTTGATAGATCGCCAGTGAAATGATTGCTACTTGTTATAATTGTTATTTGAATGATTTGTAGAGCATGTCTTAACCTCTAAACACTTGCAGCAGATTGATGTTAGCCTAGGTTATATTATTGATCATTTGATCAGTTACAGATTATTATTCTATCTGTCTGGGCGTATTGGATATTGTACCTGATCATGCAGAGATCTGTAGGGTGTATGAGTATGCACCTTAGATGGATTTGGGCTCCATGAGTCCAATGAGACAGTTTATTTTTCAGTTTCGGGTAGTTACAGTGATGATTTGTCTCAGTGTACCATTCTGGTGCAGTTTTGTCATGTTGAATGGCCTGTCAGAGCAGAGAAGTGATTTGATTGGTTCACCTAGGGCGTTGTATGAGGAGGAGGTGGTCCAGCCACTTGTTTTTACCATATTACCCCCACCCAAAAAGCCTGGTGGGCTCAGTTTGACAACACCGGCACCCCAGGAGGCCGTTTGGGCCATATCATGGTTCTCGAGGCAGATTAAAAATAATAAAAATGGCTACTAAAGAATTCGATTTGGGCTACTGAAGCAAGGAAATGGCATGGGATGAGTGTGATGTCTTCCACCCCTTGTCCAGCAGTTTTAGCACTTGGATGGACCCACATCCATCTCTCCGGCATATTTTATTATTTTCTGGAGCTTTTGGAGGCTCACGATTTCCTTAGAGAGGCACTATTTGGCATTTAAAATTTATATTTATTTTTATTGTGCCATGGGGACACACTAGGGGTGTTAGTTAATACCCCCTGGACCCACCATGAGCTTTATTCATTTTTATTGAGTGGGATCCCCTCTCCTAGGGTGAGTTAGTCCATTGATATATTATTATTGTATTGATCAATGTACTTTATGTTGAACTCATCTCAACCATTGATTAGAACATTTTGATCTTTTAATCTTAGCCATCTGTTTGAAAGGTGGTTAGGATTTTGTTATCTCTCATTCATATTTAAAGGAGAGAGCTTATCATTGTAAAGGGGGGAGAGATCTAGATATTTTTGGCTCTGGGCTATTGGAATAAAAATACTTTCTTGGGCATCTTGGATCTTGGAATTGGAATGCTTGTGGTGATTGTAAATGCTTCTTCCTCTACACTGACAGACATTGGTGGCCATCTTGATTTTATCTTCAACTAACGTTGTTTTGCAGGCAAAGAAGACGTTTTGGAGGTTGGTGGGGAGGCCTACCCTTCAAGCTTCAAGAGGACATTTTTGGGTGACAAAGAGTTGTTTTGTCTTTTGTACCAACAATTCATGTTTCTCATCTCTTTGTATGCATCTCTTTCCATTCTTGATTGATTGATTGATCTTTGTGTCCTTGATTGACAGGAATAGGAAAATCAATTTGGTTGAAGGAGGCAAAACGTTGGCAAGAAGTGCTCATCAAAGTTTGGCATTTGATCTTTGTGGGAAGTAATCCTCGTCACAAGCCTCTTCCATTTTCATCTTCCAAGTATGTTCGATGAGGTATGAAATTCTTCTATCCTATCCATCTATTCTCTAAGATCTCAAAACCCTCATTGACTAAAACCCTCATTTTTCACCTTTTTTTTAGATCTACTTGCATCTAGCTTGTCTTTGGGAATAATAAAAAGAACCCACCTCTATAGATTCCACGGCAATTCAGATCTACAGTTTGGTGGCAATTGAGCTTTCATTTGACACATTTTCCAAGGCACTTAGCCTTCCTTAGGTGAGGTCGCACTCCTTGGTTGGGTGAGTTTTGCTAGTTCTCTCACTTTTGTAGGTGTGATCCCGCTTGATTTGCACTCCTCTCATTTGATAACCTACCCCTAGTGCTTCACTCCTTTGAATTTTGCCTTGTGGGTCCCATTCCTCATTTTGAGGGTTGTGCCCCACTTGGGTCATTGGGTGATGCATTTTCAAGCTCAGATCTATAGATATCTAGCCTACCTTGGGACATGCTACTTAAAACCCATCTTGATAATTGCCTTAACTACCTCGACCTACAATTTGGCATAATTTGGACTCCATTTTCCCCTCCATCTAAAGGCACTAGTCTCCTTGGGTCAATTCGCACTCCTTGGGGATTGCGTCATGCTAAGATCCCATATGTGGGTATGTCTAATTTACCTTGGATCCATAGATCCACATCATCAAACACCCCTTAGCACCATATGACCCCTAAGTTGACCTTGTGGGACCCATTTGAATCATTTCCCTATTTTAAGGAAGTGGGCCCTACTTGTGTATTTCATGGTGTTAGATCTATCTCTTTGATCCTCCTAGGTAGCCTAACTCATTCATTAGTTGAAACATTCATAATATCTTAAACCTCTTCAACCACACTTCAACCCTTGGGCTCACCTAAGCTTGCATTGGTTTTCATAACTCAATTTACACACTCCCCTATGAACCTTTGCTTTGGCTAATCTTCTTTGATTGTTTATAGGGTCTCCCCCTTGGTTGTGATTCTTCATAATCTAAAGTGAAGAGTGCCTCGGTTGATGTGACTCCCAGCTTGCATTGGGAACCGTTGCACTTCTTGGGTCACCTCTTTAGTTGTCCATCACCTCTACCGTCCTGGATGGGATACCTTTAGGGACAACTACAAGTTGTGTGACAACAGGAATTTCGCTCTAAAAAGGGCGCATCTTTTGGTGAAGGCAGAAATCAATTCTGAGAATTTTCAATTTTGACCTAATTCTGCAGCTACAACAAAAATTAGGGTTTCCAGATTTGACCTACTTCCTCCACAATTTTTTGCTCGACTCTACCTCTTTTCAGCTCACCTCTCTAAGGCGCATCTATTTGTGGAGTCAGTTTTCCAAAACTCCAACCTTCAATTTTGACCTAGTCTCTACAAGGGTTTCAGATCTAGATCTGCAGTCAAGATGATCAGTATGAAGGTTGAAGATCGTCTGGAAGGAGCCTCCAACTTCATTCCTTGGAAGTCTAGGGTTCTTCTTCTACTAGAAGGAAATGACCTATTACAGATTGTAAATGCAAAGGTCCCAGAACCAGAAGCCGAAGAAGACAAACATCGCTGGAGGAAGAATGATGCCAAAGCAAGAAGCATTTTAGTGGAGTCAGTTAGAGATCACTTGGTTCCTCAGATCTCAGAAAAGAGAACAGCGAGGAAGATGTTTAAAACCTTAAAGAAGCTATTTGAACACAGTAACATCAATGTGACTCTCACATTGAAAAATAAACTAAGTTGCACTGAAACGAACACAGGAACGGATACGGATACGGGGAGGGAAACGGATACCATAAATTTTGAAAAATGTGGGATACGATACGGCAAGGAAATGGCAGCAGACATATATATATATCAAAAAGGCCATAAGACATACATACTTTAGACTACCATTCATCAATTAGATTTAAAGGTAGTTGTTTCATTTATAACAATTAAAATCAGCAAACTCAAATACTGTCTTAAACAATATTCTTCTATCTCAAGTGCCATAGATAAGTCACCCACTGGCAAGCATTTAAACAGGAACATGTCAACTACTTCTAAACATCAATTTCAAACCCTAAAATTACTTAATGGATGTATCCAAATGTTACCACCTAACAAATATTACGTTGTTTACAAATCTAAAAAAGTGTTAAAATTTGTGATTAAACACAATTTTTTAAGTAAGACTCAATTATGTTGTATTTAGGTTGGTCCACTCACTGACGAGATAATCAACTGGGCAAGTGAGAGTCAATTGACCAACCGACTTGTTCCAAAAGTGACTAATTCACTGGCTCGTAAAGGGCCTAAATTCATAGGGTTGTCTATGATTTGCAACTGACTTGGATATTCAAATTTGACATAATCAACCATGTTTTAAGGGGATTAATTAAGCACACAAGTATAAATAAGTGACCTCATGTTTTAGTGCAACTTAGGTGTGAGTGTGATGACATGCAATATTGCACTCTATGCAATAATACTATCTCTAGACACCAATGAGTTTCCTTGGATATGTTGTTTATGTTTTATGGTTTATACTAATAAAATGCTTGAAATAAGATTAAAATATCACATGCACATCTTATGGAGAATTGGCTAAACGACGCACCATCATAAATCTCTCCACAACATAAGGATAGAGATATGAGTGTACTAGCAATGGAGTAAATAAGGCCATAGGTCAAGGGTTCATACTAATTCAAAAAGGAAAAGAAGAAAACTGAAGTTTGTTGGAAATATGTGTTGGTTTATGTAACCCTTCATAAATGTAGTATGCTATTTTGTATGGCTAAAGCTGCCATTGTATCAATTTTGATATGCAAGTTGATTTATCACAAATGCAAGTCATTGGGGTTTATTTAAAATGAAGTTGTGAGGAATTGGCAAAAAAACTGAAAAGAAAAAAAATATCATTGTACTTCTACACTAGGCTGTGAAACTATCAGTATAGTAGACAAGCATTTGATACAATAAAATGTCCACAGATCAATGATTTTTTGAACTAACGGTAGGCCTCTATCAATTTTGGAAAATTACAATGAAACACAATCAGTG
This sequence comes from Pseudotsuga menziesii, assembly GCA_001517045.1. Lineage (NCBI taxonomy): Eukaryota > Viridiplantae > Streptophyta > Pinopsida > Pinales > Pinaceae > Pseudotsuga > Pseudotsuga menziesii. The sequence goes on from LPNX010861753.1 coordinate 248,795, forward strand.
AGACATAAGATGTCAAATTACCATTCACCAATTTAGAATTAAGGTTTTGCTCTTGATTTATAAGCTTTGAGGCTTTATATCTATGTTTTCAAGTTCAATTTAGGGTTATGGTTTTATAGTTTGCCTTTGGGGTTATTTATTTGTTTACTTTCATGTCAAAAAAACAATATTTCTAGTCAAAAACTTACCATGTAGCAGCTGAAACGTTTCAGAAAACCAAGTAACTGCTGGAAACGTTCAAGGAAACGGCTGGAAACTCTGAAAACGTTTCCGGAAACGGCTCGTAACGGAATGGAAACGTTTCTAATTTTTGGATACGGCTTGGAAACGTTTCAGTGGCGTTTCCAAGCTGTATCCCCTCCGTTTAAGTTTCTGAAACGGGGAACGAAGTTTCCCCTCCCCTTCCTAGAAGTTTTCGGTAACTTAGGGAATAAACTATCGAATATGAAGATGACGAAGTCCGAGAATATTGCCTCATATTTCATGAGGATCACCGAGATTCGGGACAAGCTAAAGTCCAGTGGAGACAATCTCGAAGAAAAGGATCTCGTTATGACCACCTTAAATGGTCTCCCACCATCTTGGGAGTCTTTCATCCAAACTATAAGTGGTCGAACCAAGTTGCCCAAATTTGATAAGCTATGGGAAAAATGCAATCAGGAAGAAACAAGAATCGCAGCATGCCAAAGACTTCATGGCGCTCAACCTCGGGAAAATCAAGCATTCGTATCTCATGCCAAGAGAGCCAAGAGAAGGGGAAGGAAGCCGTATAATCACAAGCATCAAGATAGGAGATCAAATCCTCCCCCAGATCAGAAGAATCAAAAGAAGGATCTATCTCAAATCCAATGCTACATGTGCAAGAAATACGATGGTAATTATGCCAGTAGTTGTCGAAATTCAAACAAAACGAAACATGAAGCTTCAACTGCTGATGTAGAAGAAGATCACCATCACAAGAAACAGAAGAATGAAGACCATAAAAAATTCTTCTTGATATCAGCTCTATCAGGTACTATTCCCACCACTAGTAATACTTGGCTCATAGATAGTGGTGCATCTAGACATATGACGGGATATAAAGAAAATCTCTTAGAAGTAGTTGAGAAGGATTCTCATCTCCGAGTTGTACTTGGTGATGATGCCAACTACACTGTGAAGGGATCTGGGGCTACCTCCCTTCATCTAGAGTCTAATGATACTCTACACTTAAGTGATGTGCTCTATGTACCTGGTATGAAAAGAAATCTTGTTTTCATCTCAGCCTTAGAAGACAAAGGATATAAAGTAGCATTTTCAGATTGAAAAGTACTTGCTTGGCAGAAGAACTCAAGCATGGATACCACCAAAGTAATTGGTATCAGAGAGGGGAGCTTGTATTAACTGAACACTCTACCAATCCAAACCTTAGTCCATGACTCTGCAAGCATGGGTAAGCTATAGCACAGAAGACTAGCTCATTTAAATTACAGAGCTCTCCCAGCAGTAAAGAATATAGTTACAGGTATACCAGTGCTACAGGTAGACCATGATGGAACATGTAGAGGATGTGCACTTGGCAAGAATGCCAAGAAATCCTTCCTTAGGTAGTGAGAGCAGATCCAAAGAAATTTTGGATCTAGTGCACTCTAACTTGTGTGGCCCAATGACAATTGCATCATTGGGAGGATATCATTACTATGTGACCTTCATTGATGACTACTCACGGAAGACTTGGATCTACTTTCTTAAGACCAAGGAATCCGAGGAAGTACTCAGTAAATTCAAGGAGTTCAAAGCACAAGTCAAGAATTTGTCAAGGAAGAGGATCAAGATTCTAAGATCAGAAAATGGTGGAGAATACACCTCCACAGAATTCAATGATTTCTGCAAAGAAGCAGGAATTAAGAGGGAGCTTACAATTCCCTACAATCCCCAGCAAAACAGGGTTGCTGAAAGAAAGAACAGAACAATTGTGGAGGCAACCAAAGCCATGATACATGACCAAAGTCTACCCATGTTCTTATGGGCAGAAGCATCCAGAACAACTGTATATGTACAGAATAGATGCCCATATAAGATAGTGAAGAACATGACTCATGAAGAAGCTTTTACAGAACTAAAACCAGAAGTGGGTCACCTCTGAATCTTTGGTTGTTCGGTCTACATACATGTGCCCAAGGAGAAAAGGACGAAGTTAGAACCTTCAGGCAAGAAGAGAACTTTCGGGAGATACAGTGAATCTTCAAAGGCCTACAGAATCTATATCCCAGGATCCAGACAGATTGAAGTTAGAAGGGATGTGACCTTTGAAGAAGAAATAGCTGTCAAAAAAGGCAGAGGATCAGACATGGAGATCGATGATGAGGAAATGGAGAGGAGATCATCTCCCCCTCCGATTCAGAATGAATTAGCAGAGAAAGATGAACCCATCGATCTCATTGATCTAGTCGTGATAGTTGATATTCCCGAAGATATGGCAATAAGCCAGAAAAAGACCTAGATGGGCACAACAGACCTTACAAGATGGTGAGGGGCATGAAGCCCCACATGGTACTTCCTGAGAAAGTAAAAGACCTCAAAGGTTCTCCAGTTATGTAGCATTGATGAGTCACATCATTGACTCAGAACCCACCACTTATGAAGAAAGGGTCCACACACCAAGTTTGGGAGGATGCCACGGTGGAAGAATATCAATCCATCATGAAAAATGATGTGTGGGAAATTGTACCGAGGCCTAAGGGGAAGTCAGTTGTAACTTTCAGATGGCTATACAAAATCAAACATGGAGTAGATGGGAGTATTGAAAAATACAAGGCCAAATTTGTTGCCAGAGGGTTCTCTCAGAAAGAGGGAGTCGATTATGATGAAACATTTGCTCCCGTGGCTCGATATACTTCCATCATATCAATCATTGCTATTGCTTCAGCTATGGGATGGAAGTTGCATCAGATGGATATCAAGACAGCCTTTCTCAATGGTATTATTGAGGAAGAAGTATATATTGAACAACCAGAAGGGTTTGTTGTCCATGGAAAGGAGTCTCACGTATGCAAGCTGAAAAAGGATTTATATGGACTCAAGCAATCACCCCATGCTTGATATGGATGAATAGATGGATTTCGGGTGAGTCTAGGATTCACCAAGAGTGATGCAGATCCCAACCTTTACTACAAAGTTGTGAATGATGAGGAACTGATTTTGGTACTATATGTTGATGACTTGTTTCTCATCAGAATTGAGAAACTTATTGTATGGTGTAAGAAGAAACTCACCTCTGAGTTCGAAATGAAGAATCTTGGATTGATGCATTACTTCTTGGGATTAGTATGGCAGAGGCAAAAGGAGATTTTCCTAGGTCAAGGAAAATACACCATAGATATACTGAAGAGATTCAGAATGTTGGATTGCAATTCCATAGCTACTCCTATGGAGGCAAACTTGAAGAAGCTGAGAGATTCTGCTTCAGATCCAAATTTGATTAATCCCACCATGTATTGCCAGTTGATTGGGTCCTTGATGTATCTAAGAAACACCAGACTAGATATTTGTTTTGCTGTGAATGCTATCAGTCAGTTCATGTGCTAACCGAGGCAGATTCACTAGATTCCTGCAAAACATGTGCTCAGATACTTACGTGGCACTGTGGGATATGGTCTACGATATGATTCAGAGTGTGACTTAAAATTGCAAGGGTTTACAGAGCCAGATTGGGTCGAATGCACTACTGATAGGAGGAGTACTTCAAGATGTTGTTTCAATCTAGGTTCTGCAGTAATTTCCTGGTACAGTAGGAAGCATAACTCAATAGCTCTCAGTAGTGCAGAAGTTGAGTATATAGCTGCTAGTTCAGCAGCCCGAGAAGCAGTTTGGCTTCGTAAACTTCTTGCAGGATTGTTTGGCCAGATTCCAGAGCCAACTATGATTCACTATGATAACCACAGTTGTGTGCAGATGTCAGTGAACCCAATTTTTCAGGACAAGTCAAAGCACATAGAAATTCGGTATCACTTCATACGTGATATGGTGCAGAAAGGTGCAGTCGAGCTACAGTATATTCCGACAGATGATCAAACTGCAAATGTTCTCACTAAGCCTCTTCCCAGGGTGAAATTTGAATACTTTTGCGAAAGACTTGGAGTAGAAGAGAACACATCCCTCCTTGAGAGGGAGAGAAGACTAAGAGACATTTATCATACTTTTGCCCAGGTACCTCTACTTGTCCAGGTTCTCAACCAGGTATGGGATAAATCCCATCAACAGAGGAGACGAGCAGTCAGTAGATGGTCGGGTTCACACAGGTGCCTCTGCTCATCCAGGTGCTCAGCCAGGTATGGCAAACATCCCATTGGCAGATGAATCGGACATGTAGCAGATAGTCGTGTGATTGCACAGGTACCTCTACTCGTTCAGGTTCTCATCCAGGTATGGGAGTACCCCATCAACAGATGAGACGAACAAGTAGTAGACGGTCGTGCACATGTGCTCATCCAAGATATTTAGCCAAGCATGGAAGTATTCCATCGGCAGTAGAGACAGACATGTAGCAAAATATTTTCTCTCAGACATCCAGATAGAACAAATTCATAAAGACAACCTTCAGTACGTTTAGAGATGATGGAGACAGTATAGATGTACAGATGAAACCCAGATGATCGTGATGCTGATGAAGATCAAAGAATACCTTCCTTGTTGAGAGGGAGTGTTGGAATTTGTACAACTGCAGAAGATATTCTTATTGTACTTGTATTGTATCTCCTATAGGAGTTGAACTTATTGTAATCTATCATACAAACCCTAGAAAGAACAATGTAGACCTTGGGGAGAAAAGGAAGCAAAAGAAAAGATAAAATAATATTATAAAATATAAATTTATATTGCTCCCCCAAGTGAAGTCGACCCCAATGATTTTCCTAGTGGAAAATCAGTATAAATAAGAGGCGCCCCTCCTCATTATATCACACAGCTACACAGTGAAGTTCGTAGTTTTCTGGGAGAGAAGTTCGCACCTACCTAAGGAGAAGACTGTTTTGGGGGTTTCTATCTCTGGAAGATACTTTCATCTTTTCTCTTTCTTCATTGTACACTAATCTCAGAAATATTATCTTTAGACGAAGGTTGCTAAGTTTTCTCCCATTTGGGTTTCCCAGGATAAAAATACTCGTGTTATTGTTCTGTGCTTTGTCTATCTTCTAGTGATCCTATTGATAAATGAAATTAAGATATACTGCTATAATCTTATGAAAATCTAACAGTCCCAACCCACATGTACAAGCCAAAGGTAACCTTGGATTGGTTGCCAATGTCCCCACACAACCTATCCTTTCTCGGCCAACTTTAAAAATCCAAGGGAGGTTCCCTAACTAAATAATATTTTTTTAAATAAATGATGAGAGTTAATTTTAGCTTAAGCACAATAAGGTGTAAAATAGATCCAAGTACTTAAGATGCCAACTGAATCAATAGCTAAGATGATATGCTCAATGATATACTTGGATTTAAATGGAAATGCTTCAAATAAATATAACCATGAAACTAAAAGTACAAAAGAGACAACTTACTAATCAACAATAAAAGTAAAAACATGCACAATGTAAATTAATAAAATGTCCAAGGCTAAGAACAAGTTCTTGGGTGAAACCCTAGATCCTGTAATGAGCACAAGGTTGATTAGTCTTGATAAATATGTCATTAATTGTTCTATTCAAAGAATAATCACCACAAATATAAGAGATAAACCCGTTATCCACTAATTTGCACTTGGTGGATTTCCAGTGAGCCGCCGAAGTCATGAACAAGCCAATTGTTCATGGTCTTAGGACCAGTTGTGGTTCTTTTTTTAATAAAAATGCATGTTCATACCCCTACGGGGGCGTTGTAATAAATGCTCTAACACGACAAACTTTGTGTAAAGGACTTGGCTATCAATCCGATTATTCCAAGGTGTTTTTTTCCTTATCAATTATGCAATGTTGAATAAGCGATGTATAATTTTCAAGTTTTTTACCGCTCCTCCAAAGCTAGAATTTTCGTCTTGGTGTTAGGCCTTAGGAGGTTATTAAAGTTCATGTGTCGATGTATATAAGCGTGTTAGGCATCGGTATTGAGTCGTATGGACATGCACTAAATCCCCCTAGATTTCGTCTGATTCTAACGAAAATAATTTTTCCGCATTTTTAGGCCATTTTTTATCGGTTTAAATGGAAAAATTCAAAATGTAATAAAGGTATGATCCAGAGTCCATTTTTGGCATGTATGGGCTTGTTTTCAAGCTCATAGCACCTCCTTTAACTCGAGACCCACTTTTCCCATGCTCCGGGTGACCGAATTGTCCCGTATGGCATTATTTCTCTACTAGTGCAACGAATGGCAAAAAATTGCTAAATTTTAACAAAATGCACCAAAGTCAATTTTTTTTAAAAGTCAAAAATCATTTTTTTAAGTAATAAAATGACTTGGCATGTGGGTCCAATGGGTATGCAACCCTTCTCCAAACATAATGGTGAAACAAACTTTGGTTAAAATCAAAGGTTATGAAGTGGTTTAAATAGTGGTGACGTCAACCACATGGGACTCACGCTAATACCAAGCAAGGTAGCGAATGGGATGAGGGTGGACCCCTCTCCATGTTTTAAGCTAAGTCACCGGATTCGGCACTTTTCAAGGATAAAATTCGAATTTAGGCGAATTTCAAGGCATACCAAATTTAATCGTGAAGTTCGCCAGCAAAATTCGAATGGAAAACTAGAAAACAGGAAACCCTGCTCTATCGCCTGCCACTGCCATCCTCGAACGTCGCCTCTACTCTACGAGTCTGCCCAGTCACCTGTCACTGCTCACCGCTTGCATTGTCTAGACTCGAACTCGGTTTCGCCTATTGTCGGTTTTGGGTGCCTCACCCTCACCCTCGATTGGCGTGACCCATATCGTGACGAATACAGCTGAAGCATAATGTGTGGCCCATCTCATCCACTGTGAACCATATTGCGATTTGCATATAGCTGAATGTAATTAATATGTAACCCAATGTTTAATGAAGAACACTCTGAAAACATATTACCCTTAATTATCACGCCATAGTTCAATTTTTATAATGTGCTTAATGAACATTTTAAATTTTATCAAATAAATTCATATACGGTATAGTTTCATTTTTATAATGTGCTTAATGAATATATTAAATTTTATAAAAAAAAATTATATATGATATAGTTGGTATAGAATCTAGATTATAGTTTCATGTTTATCAAAAAATTCATAGTTTCTTTTTTATGATATGGTTAATGGACATATTAAATTTTATTACAATTTTTCATATATATAATATATATTTTAATTTTATAGCCTCTCAAATTTAATGCCGAAGTTTATCACCAAAATTTTGACTGCCAATTTTTTGTCGAATTTCAAGGTCACCGAACTCAAACACGAATTCGAACCAGGTGACTTAGGTTTTAAGACACTTAATAAATTGGTTAAAATTATACTATGGAGAAAGCTTGGGGCTAGCGAATGGGTTGCTTAAGATGGAAGCGAGTGGTTTGTAGAAGCTCTCACGTGTGGAGAGTGTGCACGCCAACAAGCAAGTGAATGGGTTGGTGGGGAGTTTGGTAGGTGTGCATGAGATGTGTCGCCTCCTCTTGGTATTCAATCCCTCAGATCACTCAAATGATTCCAGTTAACTCATGTCTACTTCAGTTAGTTGGTGCACCCCTGGAGTTTTGTAAAATCTATTTAAGCAAGTTCTTTTGCCTCATTCCAAATGAAAGCAAAGAACCTATGCTCTTGAATCATTGTTATTGTTGTTTATGAATAAAATTTGAAAGGCTTTGGAGGCTCATGATCTATGGCAAGTTGTGCATATGGTGATTTCTTTGTGAGGTAATATTGTTCAATTATTTTGCTTTGCATAACTAATAGTCTTGCTTAGAAGGCTCTTTATAGCACGTAGGGTAAGCATTTGCTTATTTACTTTCTTGCTATTAGCGATCTAGGAGTTCATGCTTTAGTCGGTTATAATTCATGATCTTTTGGTTTTCTAACTAAGGTGTGTACCAAATCTAATTCATTTTGTGCAACCCTGATAAGTGTGCAGATTACGATCCCGAGTCAAAGGTTGAGCTCGGTCGCATCTCCTTTACTTTGAATTATATGTTTAAAAGAACACATAAGTATTCATTGCCCGCATCAAAGATCCTTCCAATCTTGCAAGAAAGATTCAAGACTTGAGCAGTTTTTCTTCTCCTTGTTAAAATTTAAATCTTTCTCTCTTGGTTACGTTACATTTGAATCAAGCTTAGATCTGTTTAAAAAAATTATTACATCTTCCTTAGCTTGTTCATTTGCTTGATCTAAAGTTTCTCTAAATCGCAATTATCAGCCTAGATCTAGCATTATGTACTTAGTACTTGAAGAAGCATAATTTTACATTTTTTGTAAGTATTAAGTAGTGTAATTTTTATTGTATTTTTGTACTAATCTACTAATCCGTGATCATTTAGCTTGCTGGTTTTTAGCAGGTCGGAGGAAAAATAGAGGGAGGTGCTGCCAAAAAATCAAGTTTTTCACCATATGGTCGATTGCCCCCGATGTTTGGTCCTAACTATGGATATTCCCCCTAGTTGCCCGAGAAGTTGTCAGCTAAAACCTTAAGCAATATGTCTACCATCATTACATGCATTATGAGTTAGATGTTATATGTTATGAAATGCAAGCTTGCAAATGAAATTGCAAACCGTCTTTAGACACAAATTAAAAAGGCTATGAAGTGAAAATGTTAAAGGCCCAAATAAATCAGTGGATAAACAAATGCTAAATCTAAAGACTGTTGGCCATCTGATTGATAATGTAATGATTAATTCCCCACGGAGCTTATGGGTTTTGATGTGAGATGGGGCAAGGGACCGCTAATTCACAGAGTCCCCTAGGATCTCTTCACTATAGTTTCTTGTGTACTCAATGCAAGGGTCCTAGAAAAGATCATCACGGAGCTTGATTCTTAGCTTGGATGTGAGCCGTAGAAATGTTGTTAAGGTTGAATGGACACTTTTCAAATCAGCTCATCAACCTATGAGACACCACCATTCCCTATTATTCAATCTATCATGCATATGTCACTTTGGTTGTGTGTACTTGTCATTAGTCGAATAAATCACTGAATTAAAGTCGGTTAAAATTCATTTCCATTTGCCTAAACCGTGTTCTTCCATCCTCACCGATCTGTAGCACATTGTTTACCCTTTGTAAGTATGGCATGAACAAGCAAATTTCCAGAAAGTTCCAAGATTCTTCAGAAGCACAGGTACATCTTAGTATTATTATTATTATTAGTCACCATGACTATGAATAACAGATTCAAGTTTGGTTTTGATATACACCATTGGAGCATTTCTTACCTTGGATGGTTGCAGGATCATATTGATACAGTATCTCACCTTGACTTTGGGTACTTTGAAGTTTGACCTGGTCAACCGAGTTGACCAAGTCAATCACGGTTCCCAAGGCGGTGACTCAAAAATACAACATGGTTTATATTTGTTCCAGATATGCCCGGGACCAATACTACGGTTTCAGTTTTGAGAGTTTGGCACCGGTTCTCCAGATAAGTGATTATTATCACTTAATTATTGGGCAAATGATCAAATTTTATTCCAAATGGCAGTATGATTGGTTCTCCTAGAGCAAAGCAGGGTTCTAGGGGGTATGAGTAGCCACTTACACCGTTCTTCTCAAGGTTTTAAAAATGGGAATTGAACTGATCAAGTGTCAACTCGGACCGGAACCGGAACTGGTAATGAACCGAAGCGGTTTGATTTCAATGAACCGGACTATTAAAAAATGCATGAAAATTTAAAATTTTAATCATAAAAATTATATTTGACATTCCAAGCCATGATTTTAAACCATTAGACATATATTATGCAAAGTGTACTCAAGTCTACTCATATATATATACCATAAACCATTGTTAATGAGATCTCTCGTGATCATGCTCAGCCATTTTTGTACACTCATGATAATGATTTAGGGCTGCATGAGAAGCAGTTTATTGCAGATTTAGGGCAACATTGTACTTTATCTTTTAGAACACTTTTAGAGCAACCTATGGAGGATTATTTCCAACCATCTAGTTCACCTTCTTGTGCAGACTTTCTCTTGATCAGGGGCAATTTGGCACCAATGTTATTGCAGAAATTATCCAGCCAAGAAGCCTTACTCTTTCATATATATACGAAGTTAAAAGATCAATTTTTAAGCCCATGTTTGGGGTTGGAAATGAGGAAGTACAACATGGTTTTTATGACAGAACTTTCCAGCCACCGAACTTTTCCTTTCTTCTCATTTTGGGTATGTGTTTTTAGCTGAAAAGTATTCTTTCAGTTAAAAAATTGGTTGGGTAAACAATTATAATATTATTCCACTTAAAGGTTCACTATAGAAATTTTCATCAAAATTGGTTGGGTAAACAATTATTCCACTTAAAGCCTTACTCTTTCATATATATACGAAGGTAAAAGATCAATTTTTAAGCCCATGTTTGGGGTTGGAAATGAGGAAGTACAACATGGCTTTTATGGCAGAACTTTCCAGCCACCGAACTTTTCCTTTCTTCTCATTTTGGGCATGTGTTTTTAGCTGAAAAGTATTCTTTCAGGAAAAAAATTGGTTGGATAAACAATTACAATATTATTCCACTTAAAGGTTAACTATAGAAATTTTCATCAAAATTGGTTGGGTAAACAATTATTCCACTTAAAGGTCACCTTCTGGCCGGCCAGCTAGTTACCGGACCAGTCAGGTAAGGCCGGTTCGACAATGAACCAACCGATTTATGGTCCAGGTCGGCCGGTTCATTGTTGAACCGGTCTCCGGTCCGGTTTAAGGTCCGGTCCAAGCGGGTAAGGCCATTGGCCGGGCTACCCGACCGGTTCCGGTTCCGGCTCGGCCGATTTAAAAAACATTGGTTGTTCTATGTCACCAGATCATCTAGAGTAGTCAGTTTGCCCCAGTTTGCACCTTGGACAAAGTTATGGTGGATTTATCAGTTTCCAGAGATTGTACCAGCAAAAATGAACTAGAAAAATCAGTAAAAAAAATCGATTTGGCATCCTGGGTCAACGAAATGGCTTGGAATTTTGACAGATGATGCATCTCAACATCTCGAACAGTCCTTCAGCAGTTTTCAGTCAGCTGATGTCCGGATTATTTTATTATGGCTCAGCCATTGAGGAAAGCGCCCCCAAGGGGCACCCCCTCAACTTGGCCATTAATGTATTTTATTGTTATGTCTTGTAATATGAAGTTGTAAAAGGGCTTAGGGGGAATTAAGCCCTTAGTGACCCCCTCCTATGTACTATCATGTCACAACTTATGTTATATTGTGACTTTGACTTAGGATAGGTGTCCTTGAGCAAAGTGCGCCCCCTCTTTGACTTAGTCACTTTATCCATGTGGTGATTTATGTATTTTTGATCTCCACCGTTGATGATATTGTAATCTCAACCGTTGGATGAAAAAGAAAGTTAGGGTTTACGTCTCTCTCAAACTATTTAAGAAAGGTGACCCCCCCATTGTAATTCATGAGCTCTGGCACCGAAATTTTAATAAAGAGATTTTTTTCTAGGATTATTCTTTTAGGTATCTTGTGGATGGTTTGTTGATCTGATGATTGGCATTGCTACTCTTCTATACTAAGATTTATTCGGGATACATCTTGCATTTCTTCTTTACCCATCTCATCTGCAGGAAAAGGAGGCACGCTAGGAGAGAGAGGATGTTTTTGTGGGGTAACTCACCTTTGTCCCGACTCCTGGGTGTTCGAATCAAGGAGTATCTTGTTCTTTATGATTTTTTATTCTCTTTCTTTTCCATATTCTGCAGATCCCGTCCATTTGTCTAATCAGATGATATTTCTCTGATCTGGCAAGTTGAAGGAGTCGCTAGGGTGACTGGTTGTGGCAAAATAACAACAAGATATTCCTCGGAAACATCCATTTCGACGGGAAAGTGGCATCCTTGATCATTTCTCAGTTCATCTGCAAGATCCAGGTATGTCTCACATGTAAGTTTCTCTTCTTTTATTTTCTGTATCTGCATTGCTCATCATTTTATTATATTAAAACCCTCATTTCGTAGATATATAGGTTCTAGCTTGCGACGAGATATAAAATTTAAAACCCACTTCGGATTTAACATAAAACCCCTAAGTTTAAAGTTTCATTACAATTGAACTCCATTTTCCCATCTAAAGCACTGACTTGCTACTTAGGGGAAAATGCCACCCTTGGGAAAAGTGGGTATTTCACAAACCGCAAACTGGGTATTGTTGGTTTCAGTTTTATTCGCCTAATCTTACATCCAGCAATCACTTCGAGTATCCAATTTCAGTAATTTTCACCATTTTGCCTTGGATCCTATTTTTTTGCATAAAACCCTAGGGCAAAATTGGGGCTTTTCACCTAGATGCTCAGAATCTCTTGGTATTCGTTCTAAAATCTAATTAACCATCCTACTAAGAGATTCTACCAATTTTCCCTCGACTACCTATTCATTTTCCTTGTTTTTTTAGGATTTTTTGGTCATAGGGTCGCCCCTTGGGCTCTGTGTTCTCACTGGGTCCAAAGTGTCGGTATCCTTGACTGGTGTGACATCCGAGTTCATTCGGAAGTCTTGGATATCGTAGGTCACGACTTTGGTTTCCTTTCCTCTGTCGTCCTGAATAGGATCATCTCATAGGGAAACTACAAGACTCGTGATAACAGAGAATAGAACATAAACCCAAAGTTTGATCTAGGGAAAGGCACCTCTAACCATCCAAATTATGTTTTAACCACCAACACACCTTAATAACAATGACTAAGTGCAAGAGGGACTTCTGAAAGACTCTATCCTAACTAGGATTAACTTTACTCATGTCCATGGTGTCTCAAAGTGAGATGTAACAGACCAAAGGCTAAGGAAGATCCATGACTAGGAAAGTTTTAGGACGAGCTCACAGCTTTGGAGGGTTTTTATTGCATGAAAAACATCTTTCTCAACAAACAAAAAACGCTCATGAGAGACTTGCCAAGTACAACTATCATAGTTGGGATTATTATACATTACAAACTGGCACCTTATAAACAATTACGAGTGCTATCTCACTTTTTACAATATTTTACAACATAACCATGGACAAACTGACACAATGATGACCAAATGACCTTAAAAAATTGCTTGATAAAACCCCACAAGTACAAACCTTTGGTTCACCATCATCTTCAATTCTCGCTTTAACCCTCGTGCAAACTGAAGGGTAACAATACCCATGCCTCCAAATATGTGAAAGAGTGATAAAGAAGGGGAGCACTCTACTTTGTCAAGTAAATGACCAATCAAAAGATGCCATATCAATGCCAAACTGTCAAAATCATCCCCTACTAAGAAACCATGTGTTGCCTTAAGAACCATGAAGCTATACCACCATTGCAACGAGTGCATGAATGAAGTACCCCAATAAGATGACCATGAACCATAATGAATAAGCCATCCATGAAGAATATAAATGCCACATAACCAAGGCACTCCTCTGATAGAGAAATAATGGCATTGATCCCATGAAAACATGCTCCAAGGGTAGCAACCATAGGCCAACATATGTGCAACTAGACACTTCTCCTCAAGACACCTTAGCACCCACTAAGGTGCTCAAAAGATAAACTGTTACAAGGGAAATCTCCAGGAGAATGTCTGCACCATCGATAATGCCTATGTGTCGATCAAATGCTCCATGAAACTCATCATGTAAACCTTTGATAAGTGTGATGAAAATCACAAGTAAATATCTGGTGCAATAAAAACAACAAGCGCAGTGATGAAAATCACAAGTTTAGTGCCTCATTCAACATGAGGAATAACAGATCCCAAGCTTAACTATATAGCCAACTCTTCTTATCTCTTGAAGTCTCGACACCTCACTCATACCACCATGGCTCGACAAAGGTTGATCAATCTATCCTTAACCTGATGAACATAGTGTAGTTGTACCCTAGGCTCTAATACAATCTATCACGCAACACACAATAACACTACTTCTCAGGAAGCCTGTAATACTCCAATTTTGACCCTATGGAAAACTCTTCTTTTTTAATTTTTTTTATATATTGTGAATAAGTTTCATTACTTTACTGTATTAGGCCATGAGATAAACATACCATTGCGATTTTGTTTGAAAAACAAAACTTATAACAGGTATTTTTGTGATCAACAGCAAAAGGAAGTTTCAAGGCTAACTAGGGGAGGACACTGATGGGCTATGAGTTCACCAGTGACGAAGAGTAAGGGGTACCAATAAAAAGGTTTAACTATCTCCCGTGATGATCCTTAGCTTAACTCATAAATCTCTTCCTTTTGACCGCTTCATTACCTTTATGCTAGGTGAAGCTTTGATTTAACTTTTTAAGAACCTAAAAAACAATCAAAAGGGAAAGAGAGTTGAAACTTAGAAATTTTAGTCCAAGGTGCCTAACTACTATTTAGAAGTAAGCACCTCCTATCTTTGTGGAACCAAGAAAGAAGTGAAGGAAAACTCCTTCCTCATCATTCATTCATGCATGGAAAAAGAAAAATTACAAATGGGAGGGGAAATGCTGGGAAAAAAGGAGGTTTTTGAAGAAAGAAAACACAGCCCACCTGATAGCTGAACCAGGGAGGGGTAAAAGAGTGACTACTGAGGGGTACTAGGCACCATTAGAAGCCAGTCAAACTACCACTTAAAATTCCAGATGAATGCTGGCCTGTTTTGCTGTGCATAGTGTCAAAAAAAAAATATCTAAGAAGGTCATACTGTTGTAAGGAAATCTGAAAGCAGGCAGTTGCTTGGGGCTTATCTTGTCCATGTTGAAGAGCACAGAAGGGAAGGGCATGCCTAAGGGACTGTAACAAAGAAATGATGGCTTCCTCTGTTGTATGGAGCAAGGTGAAGTGTGCCAGGAGCTGGGATAGCTGAAAGAATAAATAAAATTCTTAGCAATGACATTTTTTTTTAATTTTGGCAAAGGCTTTAGTGCTTTGACAGTCTTCATATCACCTTCTTCTCATTGGTGACCTCAAAGCCAGCACGGGGTTGGCATTGTGAAACAGAACAGACTATGGTTGGGAGGAAATCAATCCCCCCATAATCAGCTTCTCTGGAACATAAAAAAGATAAGCTTTTTTATCCATTTCCTCATTATAAAATTTGAATTGCATGCCTGTAACTTTGCCAATCTGGCTTCTGTAGCAATATGTATGCCTGTCATGTGTTGTAAATCATGCCTGGAATCTAATGTGCATGACATGGTTGCAGAGGTATTGAATTTGCAGATGGGTAAGGAATGTTTATTGTATTTTAAATTTTTAATTCTGTACCTTGAAACTGAACTTGAATGTATGCCAAGTCTTGGATAAGGAGTTTACCTAGAGCATCTTGACAGTGTATTTTGGATAAGGACATCACCCTGATAATCTTGAATATGTCTTCTATTAGGGGGAATTGCTAGAATTATAAAACCTACAACCGTGAATGCTTTAAATTATTGGAAGGGACTGTCAAGCTCAAAATTTGAACACAGAAGTCTCTGAAAAGTAGGGATTGCCATAATTTGGAGCACTATGGAGAATCGGAATTTGATGCTTGGACTCTTTAATCCATTTAATTGAGTATTGTAACAATCCTGGCTTCACTTTTCATCACCGGAATTTCTTAAGATATCAACCCAGCCACATATTTTGGGCATATTCTTAAGAGATTATTCGCAGTGACCTATGTCTCCTCTGTGCATGGTGAACCTGTAGCTCAATGCTTTCAAGTGGTCTATATAACTGCAAGTTCTAACTCATATTAATGTTCATGCTCCAACATACCTCTGTGGTTGTCCCTAGCAGATAATAAGCTTTTGAATGTTTATACTCATTCAAGTTGCATTAAAATACTCAAAAACAAATAGAAGCATACCCAATGGTCATTGGAGAAGCATTGATCCACTGTTATAACCTGAAGGTGCAATATGATCCACTGCCATGTGTATATTGGGTTTGTACAGGAATGTTTTTGTATCTGATTGTTGTTGCTGTAAGCATCGTTTCTTTGTCAGCTCTATAGAGAAACATTTTTTTTTCTTCTCAGATTTAGCGCCCTACCATATATTCAGAGCTTGTTATCCTGTCTTATATATAAAAAAATGGTCAAAACAGAGTGAAGGCTCCTCCAAGAATTGGTTGCATACCTCCCAAGAAATCAAGGATTGGGCAAACACCG
The DNA here is from genome assembly GCA_001517045.1 of Pseudotsuga menziesii. Classification (NCBI taxonomy): domain Eukaryota; kingdom Viridiplantae; phylum Streptophyta; class Pinopsida; order Pinales; family Pinaceae; genus Pseudotsuga; species Pseudotsuga menziesii. The sequence continues at coordinate 265,050 of LPNX010861753.1, forward strand.
TTATACATAATAAATACTATAAGGAAAACTGGAGAAGTAATATACTGACAGAGTTATTGAGTATGAAGTCATTGTGCAGTTAGAACTTTGATTGTTTCAATTAGCCTTTGAAGAACTATCTTTAACTACCTCTGTTTGTGTCTACCACATTTTGCATGAGGGCGCACTTGTAGTTTTTATCCTTGACAAAATGTGACCATTCGAAAACATCCCCTAAGAGATGCCCTGCCTACACTATGAAAACTGTGAATCGATGACATTTTATAAGTCGATATAGTCTTTGGGACTTCTCTTGGTTACTCTTGTGGAATAGTAGAAAAGCTACAGGTAAATTTCCAAGGGTTGAGCACATTAAATTACAAATTAGCCCAAGGATTATATTAGGAAATCTTGTAGTTGTTTTAAAACAAAACTCAATCATTTCCTACAGGGTATGTATGTTCTCTAGAGGTCAGATCAAAGCCACAACCAACCATTGTATTACATAAACATAACCAGAACTACTACTGTATTATGGAGTTGGGATACCCATGTGTTGTATATTTATTTTAGGTATCTTGTACATACTCCTGTTCTCAGAAGGGGTTAGAATTTCTTATGAGATTTCTGGGTCAGCCAGAGGATTTTGTGATTGATTTCATGGAGGTTTTGGCTTTTCATTCTGAGGGTTGATTGACTGTGCTACAAAGCTCTGCCAATGCTGTTAGGCAATAATTTTCACAGCCTTAAAAGACTTTGGTTTATTGTAAATTTGATGGTTTGTTAAATCCTTTACATTTGTTATTTATTAATAAATAAACATGAGAGTACTAAGTTACATGTCCATTATGAGAACTACTGTCATACATATTATTTATGATTTGATGAGAACTAAGTTACAATATCACTTCCTATTTCAGACCTTGCACTGATTTGGGCCTGGCTTATCTACCCGTTTCTTTCATGTTGTAGAGTAAACAGATTTGTTTTGTTTCACAATTATTAACTCTCAATGTCACTGATATGGATGGGAATGTTACAAAGCCACCCATCCTAATACCACTCTAGGGAAAGCATAATGTAATCTTGGATAAAAGTCAACCTACATTGATCCAACTCCCCAAAATACCTATAAAATTTGTATTTGGCTCATCGTTGTGTTCTCATGGCAGAGAAAATCAACAACTGTTATATCTGGAAAACAGTATTGACTCGTATCTACCAAATGTGAACAATCCACCTAAGAATATTCATAGTCAAAAGCCAATATGTGTGATATTGATAATGCTTTCGTAGAGTCAAAAGGTTTGCTACAAATGAGATAGATCAAACTTTATCATTGGCTTACAACCATGTTCTATAACAGTAGTTGTGAACCTAAACCTTCAATGGAGGACTAAAACTTCTGGCCAGACATCAATACCTCCAAAGGAGGACTAAGTACAATTTGTTTGAACTTTGAACCAAACCTCCAAAGAGAGTCACTAAGAAATTCTACATGAAAAAATGACCTGAATGTAAAGAAAAGCTTTCTACAAAAGGCCATATGTTACCACAGGAATAAATTCATATGATTTCAAAGGAACAATCCTAGAGAATAAATTGAATCTAGAATGAGATTAAAAAAAATGGAAGGAAATACTGATAATGCTACCATGCTAACTGAACAAAGAAACATAACCCACTGCACTGAACAGTATGCTAACTAATCCCAACACTAACCTAGTCAACCCTGGCCAGAGCTGTAGTTGCCCATTCAAAGCCATTCTAAGCATAAAAGGCTTAATGAACTCATAACAAATAGCACCAAATTTTAAAAAATATCAGTAAGCTTAGTAAAGATAAGTTCATTATTGATAAATGAGAAGCGGTGCAACAAGGGAGGACTAGAATGTCTATATAGGACAAAAATATGTACACACACACACACACACAGAGAGAGAGAGAGAGAGAGAGAAAGAAAGAAACCTGGGATTGTTTTTGCATAATAAATTCAAGCATGCTGCAAGTGCAAGACCAACGTTGTCAAAACATACTGTTTGTATCTGTTTTCCAAAGTGTTAACAGATGATCAACAATTAGCAGAAAACTTGAACAGATAGAAAATCAAGCTGAACATGCATGAAATCTATAAGCACCGTGAAGTTTCAATGAGTGAACTTTACCTGGGACTTAGCAGAAACATCCCCCAAATTATCAGCGACAGCAAAACTTTGGTGTATTGCTGACTGGGAAAAGAGAAAAAGACAAATTCTTAGAACAAATGAAGCTCCAATAACAGAGTGTAAAATATGCTTAAGTAAACATCAGATTCTTCAATGTCAACTCTTACCAGCTTACACATTCCATATATTTCTAACCATAGAGAAATAATCCAAGATTCACCTTCAACATGGTAGAGAAAAATTTTAAAAGGTCACATTTTCATGCCAATGTCATAAATATGATTTCTTGCTTGAAATGATGGTTATGTCTCCTGAGCTTGCATTATATCTGCTTTACAATTTAAATTACTGCGGTTGGAACTCATCAACATTATCCACAACAGAACAATTATAAAAGCAGAATCTCAAACAAACTTCCTATAGAATGAAACCTCTGTCAGGAAACCAAGACAGATTTCCACAAGCCTACAATGATCAGGATTTAGCATATAGAATGTAATGTGTCAGGAAACCAAGATAGATTTCCACGAGCCCACAATGATCAGGATTTAGCATATCAAATGTAACCTGTGTCGGGAAACCAAGACAGGCTTCCATGAGCCCACGATGATCAGAATTTAGTATATATAGTTAGATAGATAGATAGATAGATATCCCAGTTCATTTTTAAGCCCCGAGAGTGGGTTCACTAAATCGGTTGAACCATTCACGCAAGGCATGTTGCCGAGACAGAGATTACATAGGTCAGAGGTTCAAATCAAGCTGAGTCTCAGGATTTAGACAACAATGTTGCTCGTAGTTAAGCCACCCTCCACCGAGACAGAGATTACATAGGTCAGAGGTTCAAATCAAGCTGAGTCTCAGGATTTAGACAACAATGTTGCTCGTAGTTAAGCCACCCTCCACCTAGATATTCCAGAGAAAAGGGGTGGATCCCGCAAGGTTTTCTTTGGAAAGGAAAAATATATATCCTAGTCCATGAATGACTTTCCTTGAGATATTCTTCTAAATATCATTTTGAACATTGCATCTACAGTGAGGCAATGTTTACCTCACCCATCGAGGGTCAGTTATTTGCTTCTTAAATTTCAGAGCATATAATGTTTGCAAAAGCAAATGTAATAAAACATAACAGAACTATAGCAGTCCATCAAATAAATTACTACTCGCCCATGGAAGTTCTTCTTCTATGATGTTACTTGTCTTTTGTGTAGTATTTGCAACTAGAGATAAGAATGAGCGTAGCCCCAATTTCCAAAAAGACTCAATTCAATCATACACAAGGATCAACCATTAGAAGAACTTCCACTAACCTGGTCTACTCAACAAGGATGCCCTTTGGCCACTTATTTATATGTTAATGCAGCTGTTGCTTTAGGATATGTTATTTATATGTTATTCCTGGTGGCAAGCAGTTTTTAAATGTTCATTTTGTCAACGATTGATCTCTCACTCCAGATTTATCCCACAAATCCATCAAAGGCACACTACATTGTCTTGATACTTTTGCTACAATGGTTGGATCCATTGTAAGCAAAGAAAAGATGGAAGCTTTCTTTATAGGGAAGGAATACCTCCCACCTGGCTTGATATGAAAGAGAAACTGCTTCAGCCTTGTGCATATCATTCATATATCGGTGTCCCATTCGGCATCGGTGTGCCTCCGAAGGTGATTTGGAATGTCGGAACTGGATTCTTTGCAAAATTGACAACAAGTTTCAACCGCAGGTGGTTCAAAGCATCTCTCTTGTTGTCGCCTAATCTGCACCTAAGAAACGTAAGAAAATCTTAACCCACTCAGTGCAGCCTTGGGGTCAAGTTCAAGTTGGGTACAACTATCACCACAACACTCAACTTCTCTATTTAGGCCAACTCCTAAACAAAGGAAAGGGAGGTATACCCTAATAAAATAATCTAAAGATGAGTAAGCTATAGGAGTTAAATGAAATTACAACCAGCCATTTAGGAAATAAAGTACGTAAAGCATATGTATTCCAGATATAGCAATGGGATAATAGTTTAGATCAAGAACTTCACAAGTGCATAAGATTTCTTGCAAGCAAGATATTCAAATAGACCAGTGCCTTAATTTGAAACATATCTATGCTACTTAAGATAACCAAATGAAAATAGGTACTAAGATCTGCAACATCAAGAATTGCACGTATAAACTCCGTAGCATAAGATTGCTTGCATGCAAATACTTGATAATGAAATTGAGATATTGTCAAGTGAAATAAGTGCTTTGTTTTCTTTCTAGTTGATTAGATTGTAGATGACGAAAGTCCTAAACTAGATTGAATTAGCGTCCGCAAAGTTGATGCACGAGAAAGAACAAATGCTAATCTAGGAAAGTAAAATACAAATTAGTAAGCAAAGCTAGAAAAGTAGAGGCGATTAGTAGTTAGTCCTTATCTAAAATGTTTAATCTAGTCAAATGATGTCCAATTGTAAACAGATTCATAAATTTTAGTTATGATTCATTTTAGCTAAGTTGCTTTAAGTAACGTCCATTTGTGATGGACAAATAATTATAAGTTCTAGATGTTCTAAAACTATAAAGCAAAAGTTAATTGTAAAAGAAATCAAACCACGAAGACAAACCACTACGCAAGTAACTCAGGGGGCAGGGCAGGTGCAAGGGACTACTGGCTTGACTACCATTATTTTGAGCTTATTACAGAGCTTTAGACAGCTTTTAGAAATGCTTACTGTTGGTCATTAACAGCCAACAGTCAAGCTTACAAAACTCGTGGAATACAGTGAGAAAATATAAGAGAAAAGCCTCAAAAAATTGGCAAACTATGACAATGCTTTTGGACGATCAAGGCTGCTCTTCGAGGCTGCCTTGGGACTGTTCAAAACCTGCAAACTAAGGCTGTAAAACCGCAGCAAATGAGAGTTTGAAAGGCTGCCACGTAGCCTCCTCTTTACCTGCAAACTTGCCACTTGTAAATCTGCAATATTGATGGGATATTAGTAGACCTTTTGTAGCAGATTTATAACCTTTCAAAATAAATAAATCTGAACTTTTAAAGTGATAAAGTATGTGAATAACAAACAGATTTATCTAGGTAGATCTAGAAGTGCTTAGTTTTCAATCAAATTTTTCAAGATCTACAAGTAACAATAAAGAATTCAATGCTTGAAAAGAGTTGGAAGGTTGAGAGAGAGAGAAGATGAATGCCAAGAGAGGGAAATGGAGTCAAATTCAATAGCAACTTCGAGAGCCTTGCTTGAATAATGATTGAGAGAGTAAGACCGCTCAAGGCTAGCCTTAGCCTACCGAATGCTTTGAGAAAATCTTGCAAACAATACAATGTGGAGGAGAAGAATCTCCTCTTCCGTACTATAGGTGCAACCTACAAAGAAGGGTTAGGATAGCACAATCCTATAAAAGGTGTGCTAAAAATAACTACCTTCTAAATAGATCTACAATTAGATATATAGCAAACTATCTTACCATACCTCTAGAATCTAATCCAACATGGTAGGAATATCCTTCTAATGGCCAAATACAAAGCAAGAAATACAATGCACAATACACAAGTTACCTCAACATAGATAAGGGAAGCAAGACATAGTCACAATCCACAAGGTTCTCCAAGATGACCTCCAAAGACTTGACTCTATTCCAATACTCTTCAATAGAGTTAAGACTTGACTCTATTCCAATACTCTTCAATAGAGTAAGTAAAAAAAAGTATTACAACAATGCTCAAGGCAACAACCAACTCAAAAAGAGAGAGGGGACAGCTTGCTTAAATAGCAAAATAGGAAGAGGAGGGCAAATTTCATGAAGTAGAGTGAACTAGAGTGTCATATGACACCTCATGGAGTTAACTAAAGTGCAATTTGATGCCTCATGAAGTTAACTGAACTTAAGGGATCCTCATGAGCCACCTAGGAGACAAGGAGAGGACAAACAGGGACTGATTGTGACCAAATCCAGACAGAAATGACACTTCACTCAAGAAGGGTGAATTAGGGAATATTTCCTTTTACCAACCTCCTAAAATCACTCAAATTTATCTCCAACATGCAAAAATCAAGGGATTTTGTCTCCAAGGGGTGTGCCATGCTAAATGAGGGGGTCTTAAAAGGGTGTATGATGTATACTAAGGTGTTTGACACCCCCTTTAATCATTTTAATACAAATTTACAACATTTACCCCCTTAAGGGACAAATACTAACAAAAAAAGGGAAAAAACATGGTGACACACTAATGCATGACATCATAACCAAGGACTCAGACACTAGGCTGGGGCAGATGCATTAGTACATACTCTTGGCTTTGGAGTGTTGAGTGGAAAAAACTAAAACTCAGATCACTAGGATCTAAGTTCATCTATGAAAAAACAAACCAAAGCAATACTAAAACAGGTGACCCATTTGGGCTAGACCTTTTACACATATAATAGGATGTCATGTCATTTTACAATCATCATTTTTTGACCATGGGCAAAAGAAATGTACAAGATAAAAATAAGGAACAAAAGACTGCTGAGCTAAATCATGGAACTGAGGGTTCCCTAGTTCTTTGTCATCCTCTGTCTGTTGATCATCTTGTGCAAACTGGGTGGTAACAACTCTTACAAGAGGCATCACTATCACCAATAGCCTTTTGGCTGCAAACAATGCTTTCTACACTTCTTCCTTCAGTACTTCTAACTCGGGATATAAGTATTTGGAAATACATCTTCGGTGATTTATCTAGGGGAAGAGAAGCAGGAAAATAGGCTTGTCGCTGGTTTCCTAGGATCATTATACTTTACCAATAGATGAGGAAGGGCTTGGCCTGACAGATATTTATGTGCATGGGACTTTGTTCATCAGTTTGTTTGCCTATTTCTCTATGTGTTCTCCTTCTTGTGAAACAGCATGATAAGCAAATTCTGTAACACCCAATTTTGTAGCAGCAACAGTACCTCGATCCTTATGCACAGCAGAGAAGGTGTTGGGATGATTGCACAACACTAGTGTGTTTTGTGGGGTGCACAGCCGTTATGTAGACAGAGGGGGAGGCACATGCAGGCCTCCAGCATGCATGCACCAACCTTAGATAGTGTTAGTTATTTCTAGAATTAAAAATTGTTTTTTTATATTAGTGTAGATTTTCCAGATTTAGCTAAAGCACATGAGCTAGTGACTCTTCCAGATTTAGAACAGGGTGCAGATCCCTAGGAATAAGGTACTTGATTTCATGCATGTATTATCTCCTACTGGGCATTCTATTCTAAAAAAATTTACTCCTGCAAGAAGGGCACACTATTCTAGGCAGCATTAAACAGAGCCAACCTAGGCACCTTACTCTGTCTACATCCATTATACATGTCATTATCTCCTAGTGGGTGTTTTAATCTAGGAAATTTACTCATGCAGGGGGGGTGCACAATTCTAGGTGTAGAAATTCATGAACAAGGCAGTCTTCACCAAGAAATCTGCACTTTATCCAATTCAGAAATTTCACCTCACTTCAATGAGGTTACGAATTTATCACATAGAACTTTCTGCCTCAAAGCTGATCTGAAATATTCAGAAATACACCTGCAAATATCTCAAATCTGTTCATCACTAGTCTAGGCAAATTCAAGTAGATAAACAATGAAAAATACATTAACACTGGATCAATACAACAGCCTCTAGGACAAGATAATCAAGCGTGCAGATGTGAAAATTGTATTCATTAACAGTGGAAATATAACAGCAGCCTTTAGATCTGAGGTTTCATTAATGCATGCCAAAAAAGTCAACATTTCATCCTCGTTCCAACAAATCAGCGTATAAAATAGACATCAAACTTGCACAATAACTAATAAAATCACATCTGCAAGCACGGAATTTAGGACACCAATGGTACAATTTCTTATTATCACAAGATGGAGATAAAATGCAATACCTCAGCTCATCCCAAGCTGATACTACAAGTTATTTCAATCCCAAGCAAGGACTTTTCAATGTAGCTCAAACCCTAGCTATAGCATACACAATCACTGCAAATCCTAACCAGCAATAAAAAGACCTAGCAAAACACCCCCCAAAATACACAAGCCTCTCCAAGGAGCTCAACAACAAGCTAGAATCACACCAACTGTCCAAGCACTTGCATCACACAAACTTCCCAGACTCTTCACTTGCATTGAAGTGGGTTAATTGCCCATATGTAGGCTCAATAAAGCTGCCAATACATCAAATAAAAGGTCAGCACATGACCTATTAGTGAAGATGACCAAAGATGACGCATAATCTCAACACCTCCCCTTAAGTTGAATGAGGGGCCATCAAAAAGGCATTACATCCACAAATCATCACAATACCCTCCCAATCCGGATCTAGGGTTCATTAAAAGTCATACTACTTGTGGAGAAAACCTTCACAATCTTCACTGGAATTGATAATGCCACAAAGAGTCTCCAGCAAATCAAACTGGTGTTTGATAGGAAGAGGAGGGCCCACTAAAAACTAGGGCCAAGGTGGAGGCAACTCTGATCAACATGTGGAATACCTTGCAAGAAAATCAACTGCAACAATGAGAGCAACAACATCCCACTTATGTGGACATGGCAACAATGAGTGGGTCCGATCATCGTCATCATCGTCATCCAATAGCTCTGCATCAATATGGAAAGTGTCATAACTGATCTGAGCATCATCAGATGGAGAAGCATATAGGTTGCACATCTAGGGTGGTGGTAACTGTTGGCACATATATAGTAGCTACGCTACCATTGTTCCTGAGCAGTCCTGAGCACATTTTTGAGCCAGTCCTTTACTTTGAGATCAGCAGATGATGAGCTTCCAGTTGATGATCACTCTCATTAAGTGGATCCAAAGCATCCAGTATTGATTAGTTCTATGCCATGACTGAGCCTCATGACCCCAGATTTGATGACTGAGTTGCCATTTTCATGTCCCGGAGCAGAGATAGTGACAGTGCCCATGATGTACAGCAGCACCAGTGTTTTAGTGCCTTTCAGATTGTTCGGATCGGATGCAGGTATATGACCCAAATGATATATGGATTTGTACATATGGATTTTGATTATGCTTTGTTGTCTATTTTAGTTGTAAGACTTGGTTGATAGTGATTGTATGTGGCGATATTTTATTGGTTTTACTGGAAATCTGAAGTATAAGTGATTTGGCTGCTAGGTCCAAGAGATTCTTTTGTATACTCATTGGTCATCCCCTACTTGTAGTATGGATTTGGTCATTTCCCTTTAGGGACACCGCTTGCTTGCCTTGGCACCATTTTCACTGTCTCCATCCATTTGTTTCCTTCCCTTCCTTTGTTTAACCCTCACTTGTAACTTGACTAGTGACATCTAGGATTTACCCCACCTTCACCTCTATGTTGGAATAGGTCTCCATGTTTAAATTGTGTCTCGGTGTCGGTTTGTGTGATTCTTATCACAGGGATTGTCTTCCTCTAGGTCTTGAACACAAGTAGTCTTAATCAAAAGTGCCTTTAGACACTAAGACATTGGAACTTAAATGCTTTATCTAAATGGATGCCTAGCCAACAAACAAAAGTGGTTTTAAACACTTCTGCAAAATTTAAAATATAAAAATCAGCCAGCTTCCAAGAGAACACTCATCCTTTGTATGATGTGAGGTCGTTTTCCCCCAAAGAGCAATAGGCTGGTAACTCCATTGCACCTATGGACAGTGGCGGGCAATGGAGGTCATACTGAGTCATTATCTGAGGCCCGTCAGGCTATTCAGGGCACCTGCTCTTGGAGGATGCGTAGTTACTAAAATAAGGTGTTCAAAAGAGTTAAATGCCAAAGGATGAGCACTCATTCATTGTATAATCATTAATGTACGACTCATTTGCCCCTACAAAGCAACAGGGTGAGACTAACCTGTCAGGGTTATGTCTTTGTCATTTCTGGAAGCCTAGAAGGCTTTCCAGGGCACCTGCCTTTGGAGGTTAGCTAGTGTCTTCTGCTGTGCAAATAATTGTTGCAAAAAGGTTGCTTATCTAGAGTCTAGTGGAGCAATCTCATTATTCCACCCATTTGTGAGACACCGCCATTCCCTATTGTTCACCTAGTCTAGCTTATGCGTTGTGCGGATCCCTTTTTCCTTCGGCCTAGATGTTTGCAGTGTTAAGTGACAAGGCATTCCCTTGGCCTTACCTTGTTTTATCCACCTTCACCCTTGACTAACAAAATGACCAAATCTATAGATGAGTATACATTGGAAGTTATTGTTTAGAGTAGCTAATTACTTTGATTTAGATATATTATTTATATATATTGTGCTTATATTCGCCAGAAGAAGCCACTTGTACTTGAGTCTAACTGCTAACATAGATAATTGAGCATGCATATCCATTTTGTACTTTGCAGTATCTAAATTTTGCATTTGGGTCATCATTTTGATCATTCTTGACATGGTCAACCCAGTTTGACCAAGTCATCAGTAGGGTCCGGGATGAGTTTTGGTCGATGATTGTGGATGATGATTATTTGTGGTCTATCAGTGTCCATTACACATATCCATGCTTCATATGATAGTTTATTATGATGGCTTGTGTTATTTTCATGCTTATCAGCATTTACAAGCTTTATTATTGTTATGATTCTGACATGGATAAGGCCTCTAACGTATATTTTTTATGGACATATGGTGTATGGGTACTCATTCCTAGTGGATTTGGACATATAGAGTCCATCGATGCACTAAGTTTTCAGTTTGTAATGTTTTGTTACTGATAAATAGGGAATTGGCGGAGGACATTTAATACCAGGAGCATATTAGAACAATTATTCAGTATTATTAAGTCATCAGTATAGTAAAGAGGGCCATCAAAGTTATTATCATAAAGCATGCAAGCCTTATTTCTTCAGTCATAAGTCAACGAGCAATTAGAATTGCATGCATGCAAAAAGTAAAGTGCAAACCCTAAAAGTGACATGCTAAAGCTATATAAGAAGGTTCATTGAACCAAAAGGTTTATCTATGATTATTATTATTGAGTTTGGTTTCTAGAGAAGCAGCAGCAGGTGCCGCGGCAACAAGTTGGGGTTGGAGACGAAAGTCTTGAGCTAGCAAGGGGTTTCGGCAGCAAAATCTATCTGCCCTAATCATTTCAGGATAGATCATCCAGGTCTATCACCAGTTATTCATCATATTCATTCTTCTTCAGTGATCCAACATACAGAGAGAGATTTATTGCAGGTTCACGTTTTGAAGCTGGGGAATAGCTGGAAATCCTCAGAATAATTCGTTTGGACTCAGAATCTCATTCTTTCTTCCACATGTCATCACTTGGGTGATTATCAGTTCATTGTTTCCATATCCGGAGCAGCTAGCAGGATAATCGTGGCAGAAGGGAGACATCATCATCCAAATCATATCAATTCGCTAGGCATTCTGAAGGGGTCAAAACCTGTGCATGCTTCATCCTATCTCTCTGGGAAGCTCACACCACTACATTTGGAAAGTTTCAGCAGCAACGGGCACTTCCTCCCTCAAAAACGTCAAAGATCAGCAGAAGGAGGGCATTCTTTTAGCTGAGCGTCAACCGCTGGAAAAGAGCACTATCTTCTTATCCTTCCGACGTAGTTTGCATGCATCTTATCTATTGACAGACTAGCAGCATTATTATCAATGGCATGTGTATCTCTTCTTACTAAAAGTCTTGCCCTATTATCTCTCCAGATCAGCTATTTTTAGGGCCATTTGGCACGACACTTTTTGCATGCACATTTTATTTATCTTTCTAACACAATTTGAGCATCTGAACAACAAACATATTACCAAAGTACAATAGAATATCAGTTGGGATATTACACAGTTTCAGGAACTTACAAATGAGGTATGGATTATTTCATCAGTTTGCAACAGTTTGGCCTCAGAAAATTAAAATAAAATGTTTTTCAGTTAGTGATTGGATCTCCTAGGTGCCAGAGGGGCACATAGAATGTAGCTAGTCGATATTACCATATTGCTATGGTGTTGGGTTCATTTTTGCAGTCAGTTGGCGTCCAAGTTTAGACAACAATGATATATGAGCATTTTTATTTTCCTGAGGCAGTATTTTGATGATGAAAATGGCTAATGACGAAATAGATTTGGGTAATTGAGGCAAGGAAATGGCATGGAATTGGTCTGAGGCATATTGTTGGGGTCATCTTCATCCTTCGGCATCAGTTTCACTCTTCATGGGGTCCACACGTCCTAGCATTCTCCACTTGGGGGTGTTTTGATGTATTTTGAGGAGGACATCCTAGTGACTTTAGACACTTTATGTTATGATTAGTGATTATACCTTGTGATTGTGCCATGGGGCCATGCTAGAGAAGGATTTGCATCACCTCCTAGCCCCCACCATGTTCTATGTTATGTATTATTCAAATTTTGATGTGGTGCGCCCCTCCTTAGGCGTCCTAGTGGGTGCGCCCCCATTCATTAATGAGTTGATCCATGTATTTGTTATCCGGCTAATCTTAACCATTGATTAGAGTGATTGTATTTTTAGATCTTGACCCTTGATCTTTTTGGATCCAGGTTTTGTGTATCGGAGAGATTTATATATTGAGATGCTCTCTCATTGTAGAAGGACTTTTGGTTCTTTAGCTCTTCGAATAATAGAATATTTTTGCAAAAACTCTTGGAAGCTTTGTCGAATGTCTTGTATGGAGATTGGAAAGTCTTACTCTCTCTAGTATTCTTGCTGATCTATGCATTTCTAACACTTTTTGTAAGGTGTCATCCTCTTCGTGAACGAAGCGACTTGGTTGGGGGCATTATTGTGACTGAGCTCCATAGCATTCTCCCAAATCGCCATTGATTCAAGGAGTATCTTTATTGTGTCTTGTGGCCATTTTGATGTTCCTTGATTCATTTTCTTCATCATTTCATCACTCTTTTTGCAAATTGATTCTTACATTGTAGATCTCTTTTGCAGGAGGAGGGAGCGCTTGGCATCTTGGAGGGATAACGACTTCACTTGGAGAGGCATAGAAAACGCTCATAATTGATCGAAGAGGCAAGATCATCGTCATACAAGGTTAGTAGCAAGTATTTCCAAATACGTTTGCATCTATTTTATTTTTTGGGGGCTTAATCTAGTTGTCACCATAAAACCCTTTTCTTTCAAACCCTAGTTTTGTAGATCTGATAGATCGGATGCTTATTTGATGATGGCCATCAAAACCCACTTAGGAATAATTAATTAAACCCTAAATCTAAAGTTTCATCTCGATCTGACTCCATTTACCATTGGAACTAGCACTAGTCTCCTCTAGGTGGGGTGCCCTCCTTGGGCTTTTGGTCAATTCTTTAGATCTATTAGTTGGGTATGCTTGAACCCACTTCAAATCACCATATCTATTCTTGAAGCATCCGGATCTAGTCATTCTCATCCAGATCTACTCCTTTTGGGTCCACTTCGTCCATAATTGCATAAACCCTAGGTAGGTCTAATTAGGGTATTTCGTATCTAGACTAGATCTATCTAGATCTATACTATCATACTCATTGTGGTACATTTCACTGTAAGTTGAGCAATTTTCCATTACCTTAAGCCTCCCTAACTTGAACCTAACCTCACCTACCACATTCATCTTCCTAGATCTAGATCAATCCACTTACTCATTGTTCACTTTACACATCATTCGTCTACCCTTCAAAGTGTCTTGAGTAGGTGTGCTAGCCCTCATAGGCTATTAAGGTCTCCCCCTTGATCATTCTTCGGATTGATCTAAAGTGATAAGAGCTCGTCCAATGTGATAACTACCTTTTATTTGTAGTGGACAAGGCCCTTGCGGTGTCACCAGTTAACTACTGTTATCACCAACCTTGTAGTTGCCTATGTGAGATGGATCCAGGATGGATGGTAGAGGGACAAACAACTAAGGAGGTGGAACCAAGATTGCCTCAACTCCCAAATGGATGGTTGTCACGCCAATCGAGGCAATCTTCGCTTTATGCTATCTTAGCCCAAGACAACAAAGGGGGAGACCCAAATCTACTCCCAATAGGAGAGATCAAACCTAGACACCAGATCAGATCAAGTAGACTTGAGGTACGTAAGGTGTAAGGAAATGGAAACCCTAAATCTATGGATGATGTCACTATGTGAACCAAGGCTTTGGATTAGGGTTTAGGAAGTGTGAGGCTTGATCCAAAGTGGAACACAGGTGACCTATGAAGTAAATACTAGATCTAGGGTTAAGGTACTAGCAATAAGCGAAGATATATGTTGCCTTGGGAAACGTAATCAATGCAGAGAAGGCAAGGACAGGATTGGGGCTATCTAGTACCTATGGATAGACTCGATGAGAAATATGGCAATATCAAAGTCCCCAAGTCACTAGGGAAAAATCAGATTACAAGGAAAAGAGGCCAAAGAGGGGGTAGCGCTAGGGTTGGAGATCAGTGCCTGTCAGATCTAGGGCAATGGAGTCGTTATCTGCCCAGCGTTGGAGGAGAACCACCTGGGAGATACCCTGATCTTCAGACCCAGAAAGGTATTTGGCCGAAAAAGTCAGTCTACAGGGGAAACCAGTAGCAAGGTGGCTAGCGCTAGGGTTTGAAAAGTCAATTTCTCAGATCTAGGTCAATCTAGAGACTTCCAGCTTAGCGTTGAAGGATAAATGGAGAGAGGGGAACCTGGTCTACAAACCCAAGTTGAAATTTTGCCAAAAAAAACAGATCTCGAAAAAAGTCAGAAAAATGGTGAGGAGCGTTAGGGATTGGGAGGACTGTTTCTCAGATCTAGAGCAAACCAGGCACCTCTAGCTCAGCGTTGAGGATGAATTGGTGAGGGGAAGACCCGATCTACAAAACCCAGCAGTGGTTTGTCCAAAGATCGAGCAGTTTATTTTTTTAGTATTTTGGGTTTTTTATTATTATGGAATTTTCAGTAAAATGAAGAAAAGCATGTGTCAATGGATTGAGATACGAAAGAAAGGAACTAACCTGCAGATCTTACCTGGAAATCCTTGTAAATTCCTTGACAGTGATGATCCCTGCTATCCCGATCAATTTGAGAAGACCTGAGTGAGTTCTAAACCCAACGTTTTGCTCCAAGTGACCACTGCGCCCTCTCTCCTGCACAAACAAACTTCAACAATATTAGATTTGTTGCGCCATGAGAAAAAAAGCAAGATCTACAGAAAAATAACAAAGTGCAATCATAGATCACAATGAAGCTAATGAAAACCCCTTGTTACAGACGAAGCCAGTCCAAGCGAGTTGAGGAGCCCCTGCAAAAACGCCCAAGTTGAAGTCGCCCTCCTGTAGACAAGACAATGATCCCGAAAAATATATAGATCTCACACAAATTTCCCGAATGTAAGGAAGCAAAGGACTTTCCAATCACCATCTAAGAACACCAGATGCAAAGGAGATCCAAGAAATATCCACAAGAAAGTTTTTCTATTAATCAGATCCAAGAGCCAAAGACCCCTTACAAATGAGAAGCTCTCTCCTTTAAATAGGAACAAGAGAACCAAAATCCTAACCACTTTTCAAATGAGTGGCCAAGATTAAAAGATGCAAATGTCTAATCAATGGTTGAGATGAGCTCAACATATAATACATGGATCAATATAACAATATAATATAAAAGTGAACTAAATCACCCTAGGAGAGGGGATCCCACTCAACCAGAAATAAATGAAGCACATGGTGGGTCCCTGGAGTGTTAACTAACTCCCTCTGAGTGTCCCCATGGCACAATAAAATAATATAATCTTTTAAATTTATGAATTTGTGCCTCCTTGAGGAAATCGTGAGCCTCTCGAAAGCTCCAGAAAATAATATAAAAATGCCCAAAAAATAGGTGTGGGCCCAATCAGGTGCTACAACTGCTGGAGAAGATCTGGAGGACATCACTCTCATCATCAGGACTCATCCCATGCCATTTCCTTGCCTCAGTAGCCCAAATCGATTTCTTCAGTAGCCATTTAATCATTTTTTAATATGCCTCGGGAAACGTGAACCTGCCAAAACAACCTCCTAGGGTGCCTGTGTTGTTCAATTGAGCCCACCAAGCTCTCTTGAAGAGGGGTACTATGGTACAATCAAGTGGCTACACCCCCTATGCCCCATACAACGCCCTAGGATATCTAATAAAAACATCTACTTGCTCAGACACATCATCCAGTGAAGCAAAACTACATCAGAAGGGTAAAATGAGCCTGATCATCTCTGCAAGTGCCCGGAACTAAAAACATGTTGTCTCACTAGACTCAGAGAGTCCAAATCCATCTAGGGTATATACTCATACCCTTTCCAAGTCTCTGCTTGATCATCAACAATATCCAATAGACAAAATAATAACCTGTAAATGATCAGATAACCAATATAACTCAGGCTTACATCCATATACTACAAGTGTTCAAAGGCTAAGACATGCTCTACAAATCATTTAAGTAACAATCATAAAAAGTAGCAGTCACCTCACTGGCGCTACATCAACCAAAAATATATATAGGGTTTTATTAATTATAACTCAAATCAAACTTTCAAGACTATACTCACTTCATAGTTGTAGTCAGTTTGCTAGTGGAGGGTGAAGGCTAAAATTGACAAGGCTAGGGCAAATGATGACTACCAACTCAACATCATGACACTTTGGATATGGAAAGGAAATACTCACTCTAGCCATATGTCGGACAAACAACAACAAAGGGGATGGCAGTGCCTCACAAATGGGTGAACTACTTCAGAGGTGCTTACTCACCTTGACAAATGCTCACAATCCAACTCAATACAAATAAGCCCAACAATCATTAGATAGAACTTTTGGGAACCATTGCTTTTTTTGGGCCTTTGATTTTCCACAGCCTTTGTCTTACGCATTTTTTATGCGGACTTTTATTATTTTAGGCTTTGCATTCATGTATGTTGAAAAACACTACTTTTCATGAATGTTCAAGATATTTCATTACAATATTTTTCAGAGCCAATTTCATTAGGCTAGCCTTTCATTCATGTATGTTGAAAAACACTACTTTTCATGAATGGGCTTTTTTGCAAGATATTCATTTCATTTCCAGATACATTGTATTGATGGCAGCACTACTTGTTTCAGGTAAGTAAACACATCCTAGGTAGCTCAGAGCCGAGACACAAATAAACAGGGAGGTTTGTCCAACAAAAGCTCTAGCGAGGAAAGGTCCTCCATGCCACAAGTCAAGCAGTAGGTTGGGTTAAAACATAACTGGAAGGTAATGGATGGGTGGAGACAATGAAAGATGAAGCCAACTCTAACAAGGAAAAAAAAATGGTGGGAATGACTACCTCTATACTCCCTAAGGAGGGTACAGCCAATGAGTATAGATCAAGAACTTCCAAGTCTGAGTAAGAGCATCAATACATAATATAGATACATCCAGGTTTACATATTTATATGACTATCAGATCATGACACTAAATGCTACTACATGTCACAAAAATGAGTATAAGAGCAATGATAACCATAACACAATATAATAAAAGCTGAGTCATAACCATGCAAATATATCCATCTGAACCCTCATATGTCCAATGAGAAATACTGATACAAATTTGGGCATCACAAACTGCTCTGCAAATGACTAAATGACTACATCAGTCCTCAAATCTGAGTGTCCTAAAACTCAATCCTGGCATGGGAGAGTACAGTAATCCACTAGTAACATAATGATCCATCAAAACTGCTCATCTCAACATCTCATATGTAGGAGATCTGGCTGAAAAATGTACTAAATCTGAAAAATAGAATATGGTAGCCCGGCTTCTATATATGTGATAACAACTACCTTGCCTCTACCATCCTGAATAGGCTACCTTTAGTGGCTAGCTACACTCTGTGTGATAAATCATAATAGTAACCTTATCTCAAGATGGAGAACTAGAAGATACATCAGGGAGAAAGGAGGGACCAGATGAAAAAGGGATCCCAACAAATTGTCTTGTATCTGTAAATTAAGTAATCAAAAGAGTACATATAGGCGGACCAACATCAAATGGAGATGTGGAAAGGTCCACTACAACTAGCTAGGAACTATCAACAAACAACCTAGCAAGAGGAGAAGAAACATGATCCACTGATACATGCTGAGAACCATCATTGGAAAGAAGTGACAAAAGAGATCCTAGCATACCATGTGAAAAGGTTAATCAAAGATAATGATGTCTAGTGACCTAGTGAGGGGTGGAAATTGGAATCCTAGAGACAATACCATTGAAAGTATCAATGACGCCAACCAAAGTCCTAATAAACAAGTGATACATCCTACTTTTGTTGAGATAAGTATGTTGACCACATTTTTGGTCAATAGTTACTAGTCGACAAAGAGTTGCCTGACTACCCTCAAAATATAAGTTTCACAAAGATATAATGCCCCTTGCCGAGCTATCTCCTTGAATTTTTAAGGTTGTCACCCTTAGCCTAAGTCTCTAATTGGCTTGATGTCGTCTTGGGGTTTCCACCAAGTAGGGAGTCTTTGAGTTTGATGAAATTTTGGCTGGTACTCGGTAGTGAATGGTTGGCAGTGGATAGTTTGATGAAATAAATCATGAGGTGAAAACAAAAGCGTCTAAGAATGTAAGCTTTGGAGTTACTCAAAAAGTATTTTCACCTTGCTAAGTGAGTGTTAGGTCTCCTAACCCCTTGGCGATGCTTCATAAACATATGGATGTCTTAGTTTGGGTAGAGATGCTTGACCTTGGTTAGAGTACTAACATAGCTCCCTTACCCAGGAGGTTGCTTCCTTGATTGGCTTGCTTACTAACCCCTTGGGTGCATACAATGGGGGAATCAATTGCTCAATTAGGAGAGATACCTACCTACAAGGAGGAGAATTGGGCACTTGGAGGAAGCCACTTAGCCCTTGGAGCTTGGGACATTGTGATATATACCTTGGAGGTTGGACACTTGACTTGAGAACACTTGGACATTGTGATATATACCTTGGAGGTTGGACACTTGACATTGTGATATATACCTTGGAGGTTGGACACTTGACTTGAGAACACTTGGATTGAGGAGCATACTTCATAGAGGTTGGCAATGGACCTAAACACATATGTTGAAGAGCATTGGAACTTAGTGACCACATTGGTACACGTGCAGAAGCATTGGGCACAGGAGGACATGTGGCACATAGTTAGAAGCACCTTGCATGAGGACACTTGGATAGTAGACCACCACAAAAGACGGAGCATTTGACTAATAGCATGTTGGAGAGTGCACCATCTTAGATGAGGGGCATTGAACCCAAGGAACATCATGCATAGAGGGCATTTGATCTTGGCGGTTCGATAAACCCTTTGTGACACTTGTCTATTCTTGTATTGTAGAGTGCTTCATGTGGGGTTGCCTTGTTGGTTATTTGTATGAACATATGTTCTTATTTTATGTTAGCCCCCTATTATAGCACAAACTAGCAAGAGAGATAAAAGTTCAAAAAAGCAATGCTAACCTATGAGCAACTAAGAGGGAAGCCACTTTCACCTCACCAACCCTCTTCTACAACTTTTGTTGGCTCTCCTCCAATACAAAGGGGGGTTTCCCTATCTAGGGATGTTGAAGCTTACACACTAGGCTCAAGGTTAAATGGGAGAGTGGCTTTAGCAAAGCAAGTGCTAGTAGTATAGGTTTTAAACGAATGATTGTTGGACCAAGCCTACTACAAAGTCCATTAGACATATGGAGTTAAGGAAAACAACATGAGGGCATTCTCTTATGTAATCATGTAGCCCTCATCGAGGAGAAATATAATCTTGTCTTGCTTCCCTAACATCATTAAATTTCTTGGCAATAACCCTAATAATGGAGAAATTCGAAAGGCATTTTGAAGGTGTATTTACCAAAGGAAATATTACATGGTAGCTTAATTTTGATTAGGATATGAGATACAAATGAAACATTCCAATGATAAATACAAAGATGCAAGGAAGGGAAATGAGCAACAACCTATGTCTTCTTATCAATGGAACAATACCTATTAATTCTTGCACATGATCTAGGAACTAAGAATCAATCTCATGAAAGAATAATCAACAAATACTCATGAAATGGTGTTAATCGGAACCAGAATGGTTTCCTCTGTGTATATTTAATAAACAACGAATGGTTACAATACCAATGTCGAGCAATGGCTTAACTCCATGAAGAATTCGAATACCTAAGTAGACAATTCGAATTCAGTGAGTGAATCTAGCTTAACTGACTCTGAGCCATTCAATCACACTCAGTTAACCACTTGACCAAAACCCTAATTGACTCACCAAACCCTAACTGAAGTCGGAGTGCAATAAATGACTGAATCTCAACTGAAGGAGATCAAACACATGTCATAGCAAGCCAACCATCAAGTGCTAGTGCTCCATGACTTCAATGAACCCCGATGAGGTTAACTAAAGCTGAACTGACCATTAGAAGTTGGTGGAGGCGCCTTGTTGACTCCAGATCATTAAATAATAATAAATAATCATTAAATAACAAGAGGCGCCCTAACTGACTGGTTGAACTGATTGTAACCACCAGTTAGCAATTAGGTGCATTAATATCACTCAAATCACCCCCGGAGTGCTCCAGTTAACCTCATTGACTGTAGGAGAAGGCTAAGTTAGCCTCCTTGACTGTAGGTAGGCATGTGTGTGACTAGATGATGGCAATTAATGCTCCACTGATGTCAATTAATGTCAATTATACTTAGGATAGTGGTTTAACTAGGCCAATTTGACCAAAAGAGTGTGTATGATGGTAAATGTCTCCAACAATACCTTGATAAGGAAATATGTTACATATTTCTCAACCCTTCAACATACACTTGCTACAAAAGAGAGATAGGCTAAAGTATTAATCAAATAAATATTTAGACACATTATACCTCACACAAAGTACTCCTTGGCTTGCATTACCTTCAAGATCTTCAACAATAGCTCTATAAGGGATAACTCCCTAAATCCAACCATGAAAAAAGAAAGAGGAAGGACTAATCTAAGAGGAAGGGCCAATCTTTATATAGAGTTTTGCTTAACTTCCTTTACAATAAAATAATGTTTCTTGTCTATGTAACTCTTTGAGACAATTCAACAATAATAAAATATTTAGTTAGTTAGGAACTACTTCTTCCAAAAATAGCCATGAAGATAGGGAACCTCCTTCCTTTGAGTGGTTGACTAAGCAAGAAATTTCATGAAATAATAAACAATTCCTTCCAAAAGTGTGTCCTTCAAAAGAGAGAGTTTTTCCACCCATGTGGGAGGCTCCAAGGTGGACAAATTAGGGTTTTGACCTAGAAAGAAACTCTATGACATGATAAAATATTCCACCACAAGTGCACCCTTTAAGGAGGTTCCCACATGTTAAAAGGTCAAAATGAGTCAACAAGCCTTTGAATAAACCTTGATGCATGTGCATGAGTAACAACCTCTTTAGATCTAGGGTGCTCCATAACCAATTTAATTTCTCTTGATGGATGTGCAATGAATAACAACCTTGACCAAGCTATAACCAACAAGAAAAGTGGACCCTTGAAGAATGTGCAATAATAACCTCCTTGAGCATTCCAATAATAAAATAATCCATCAGTAGCTAATACACCCTAGAACAATGTGCAAAACTACCTTGACCAAGCCAAAAACTAACTTGAGGAGTGCGCCCTAGGTAGATGTGACAAATTAACTACCTTTGTAACAACTTTCTTGAAGCACATGTGGATCCCTCGAGGCACTTCTTGCAATGTATAACAACCTCCACATGTGTGAGAGAAACAAGAAGTCAAACCATGCACGAATAACCCCTTTAACAAGGCAAATAATAAAACAATCTTAGAGTAGATGGGGTGTCCTTGTAAAATATGCCATGCTAACCACCTCAACCAAGAAAATAACCAATTTGAAGAGTGCACCCTTAGAGAATGTGCCAGAGTGCTTAGATCTTCCTTTAATAAATAATTAAGCTGCAAAAGGAGTGCAGCATAAAGGAAAGTGCCAAAGTAGTTAGATCAACCTTCAATAAATGATAATATATTCTCCAGGAAGAGTGCGCCCTAGGGAAAAGTGTTAACCTCTTCAAGCCATAAAAGAGTATCTTCATGCATGCTTGCCACATCGTATGTGCCAAGACAAAGGTTGCTCCAAGGAAGACCACAATTTGTCTTACAACAATCATCGTCCAAGTGTGAAAAGGGCCTAATGAGCTAGGGTGCTCCAATACTAAAGCTTCTACATGGTCAAAACAACCAAAATCACCCTTGACAAGTGTGGACAAGGCTAGCACTCCATCAAGGATGTTAAATGTGTCATGAGAAGGTGGTACATGTGTGTAATTCCCTTATATCTTCTAAGGCACTAGCATTAGAGGGCTCCAACCATATGAAATACATCAGTTATTATGTTGAAACCTTTGCAAAAGAGTGGAAGTGCTAAGGTTTTCAACCTCCAAGAAGGTCTATTACAATAGAGCCTTAAAAGACATAGCGAAACCTCCTTTTATTTCATCATTACACCCAAGAATACATTATTAGCACTTAAAACTTAGGGAGGCCCTAAGTTGATGTGTTTCGACTCCATAAAATGCGCTAAGTGTTAAATAATTACATTAATACTAAGCCACCAACCATCTAATCATGCAAAAATTATCAAAGAGGTAAAGTGCATTACACCGTGAAAAGTTTAACCCTCAAGCACATGCTAACTTATCAACTATATCACCACTAGAACATCTCAACTAACACATAGAAGCAACGATCATGTTACCACCTAAGTTGTACTTAGTGGTTTTTTATCAAGTGAGCCTGGTGAACCGCACAAAGATGATTTGTTCGGACTTCAGAAGACCTTCAGAATTGCTTCTGGGAAGTGCTTGTTGTATTATATCACATGTTCATACCCCGTAGGGGAGTTGTAATAAAATGTTCTAGCATGATAGTGTTTGTAAAAGACTCGGTCTCTTGGACTTTATTTGTCAATCCGATCAACCCAGAGTGTTTTTTCCCTTGGTTATTATTGGTTGTTGAATAAACAACTGATAATTTCTGAGTTTTTCACAATAACTCCAAAGTTGGGGTGGTTGGCTTGGCATTTAGGCCTATTGAGGTTATTAGAGTCTATGTGTCAATGTATAAACATGCTAGGCATTATGGTCAAGTCATATGAACATGTCCAAGTCCCCCTAGGTTTTAATTTTTTTTAATTTTTTAAGTTTTTTTAAAGTTTTAATTTTTCCAAAACTTAGGCTATTTTTTGATAGTCTAAAAGGAAAAATTGGTTTTGTAATAAAAGTGGGCTCAAAAATCAGTTTCAGTCATGGGGGTGCTCATTTTCTAGCTCAGAGCACCCGGTAAACCCATAGACCCACTTTTCCTAAGTTTTGAGTGATTTTCCCATCACTCAGATAAGAAAACCCTACAAATCAAATATTGATTATTTAATTGATAAATTAATTAAATAATGGAGAAAACCCAAAATCCTAAATCAGTGGGATTTGCTTCGATTTGACTAAAATCAGTCTCATCGGCTTTGGATTGACTAAAGTTGACCATTCCCTGACAGAAGGAGTTGATCTAGGCTGAAGAGGGAGTGCACCACATCATGCATCCTTGAGATTCCTGCCCTCTCTCTCTCCTCCACACGTGTGGGCTCATCTGGATGTGATTTGGTTGATGTTTCAGTTAACCGGTTGATGTGTCAATCCGATCAGCTCTCCGACTACCAGTTACACTCAGATCAGACTCAGATAGACTTAGATCAAGCTCGGCTTGACTCCTCATGCAGCTGCAGTCCCTCCCTCCTTGGGAATTGCGCCCCCTCTGGGCTAGGGTTTCAGTTTTTGCTATAAATAAAGCACAGTCTCCTCCTTTCCAAGCTAGTTAGAGTTGGATTGAAGAGGTGTTGCCATTGTAATACTGCTATATTTTCATTGTGAATAAAGAAGCTTTGGAGGCTATACCGTGTAGTGCATGTGATTGTGTGGATTCCCAGCGTCATGTTGCTAATGTTGTAATTGCAAATTTTTTTCAATTTTTGTGCTGCTTTGTATTCTAGCTTCAAGGATTCGGTTGAATCAAGTAAGGGTGTAAACTAGGCAAGTAAGATTACTTGCTCTTGTTTATTCATATTATGTATGCTGCTTTGTATTCTAGCTTCAAGGATTCGGTTGGATCAAGGAAGGGTGTAAACTAGGCAAGTAAGATTACTTGCTCTTGTTTATTCATATTATGTATGATCAAGAATCCAAGTTATATGCTTAAATAAGATTATTTTTGCATGATCTTTCATTTTTTGTTTCATACATATATATCCAGATCTCACGAAGTGTTGTGCAAGCTTGTGTGATCTAGTTGCAGGTTCCCGATCGGATGAAGATGTGGATCAAGATTGATGCCATTCCTTATCCAATAAGCTCAAGACTCTGTCTCTCAGCGCTCCACAAAAGGGCCTCCTTTCAGCGTGTTCCATTCAAGCAACGAACCAACCTTCTCTCCTCTTCTTCTCCTTAAAAAAAAATAAATCTTCTTGGTTACTTTGTTTATGCATGAGCTTCTAATTTATCATATGCAAAATATCTCATTAGATCTCACACATAAGCATTCAAAAAGCTAGATCTCTGTTTTTCAAAAGTTTTCCATAAACATCATAGATCTGGCATAAAGAAATCGTCTTTTGCATAGCATTTTAAAGGCAATCTATAGCTTGCATGCATTAGTTTTTTCTTTTGTAATTTAAAAGATAAATCCAACAATCAGTGCACATCATATCGGCTGCCCAAAAGGCAAGACAAGATCCCAAGGAAAGCTTGCTTTCCTTGGTTCTTTTTTTCACCTTTTTTTTAACTAGTTTTAACTTAGTTGTTTTCGGTTAAAAGTGTGTTGACCCAAAGGTACTTTCAAAGTGCTTTTGGGCATATTTAAGTTTAATAAGCTTGCTAGTTTTAGCAAGTATAACAAAAAGAGGAGGAGGTGCTGTCCGAAAAGTGACTTTTGGGTCATCTGGAACCCCCCAGGGGTCTCCCCATTTCTCGAAATCTTTAATTTTTGCACTTTGTAAACTCTTGGCTTCGTTCTGTATAAGAACCAAGAGGCATTATATCAGTTTGTGATATTGTAACCGCTGGTAATAAAAAATAATTTTGATAAGGCTCTTTCGAGCCCATTCCCCATCCCCCCTGGAGAGATTCACGTCTTTTTTTTCCTTTTTTGCATTTTTTCTATTTTTTGCTCTAGATTAGTTTTATTTATGCAAAATAGTTTACTTTGATTACTTTCATCATATCTTCCATATTATAAAGTCAAAGTAACTTTAATACTTACCCCACGAATCTCGATTGAACCGAAAGGTGAAAGAGAATCGTGGTAGATTTAATTAGAGAACCTGTGGTTTGTTTTACTTTTGTTGCTTCATTATTCACTATTTATTTTTGCAAGCAATCAATTAAAATCACCCCCCTCCTTGATTACTCGATTGAGGTCCACTTGGATCGAAAGATGTTCCTGGAGGGTTTTCTTTCTAATAAAAACACATCGATTAAAATTTACTAAAAATTACAAAGACTCTGGTGTGTATGCTCTGCGATTTGGCTGCGATTCGTCCGATCAGTCAAGCTACATCAAAAGCAACGTGAGTGACTAGATTAATTAGGTTTCACTTTCCCCAATTAACCACCATCAAGCGAAAATCCAACGCCTCGAACAAACCATAAGCGGTGGCAAAATACCCAAAGGAGTGGGAACAACTGGAAAGTGACCTCGAAGCGCCGATCTATGTTACACCCTAACGGATGTATTATGAACACAGTCTCCGAGACTCCATCCAGCCCACAAACACCTTGTGGGTAGCCGTGAAGGTTTTATTTTTGGACATACTCCAAGTACCCCTCGGGTATATCTGTAGACCCCCCTCGCCTAATTTAATCCACTCATTTTTCATATTAACTTAAAACGTACCAAGAGACAATTGCAAAACATTCACTCCAAGCACATGCAAACACATTTAATCATTTTGCGACTCCATTTTAAGGTACTGGTTATTTGTTTACTTCTTTCGATATATATATTGTGTGTCAGCATTGTGCTTACTTGTGTTTATTTTTCATCTTGTTATCTGTGGTTCTCAATTGTTAATTTCAAACTCCCAAGCAACTTATTCAATTTAATACCATCATACTAAAGTAATTAGCCTTAGTAACTTAATAAGGTCTACCCCCCCTTGGCTTCGTTAGGTTAGCAGTTGAGCCTAAACGGAGGAGTCAAGAACAAGGTGACAGCCTTGACTCGAGACTTGCCCCCAAGGACACACCGAGTGGCTTGAAGATTTCTGCCACGTCCCCCCCAAGTGTGTGAAAGGCGACAAGAGATCATAGCATCAACTTCACCACCAAATAGCCTCATATCTAATCCAAAATAAGAATGCACCTCTATCCATCAAAATTTCTAGAAATGTGACACTGCAAACTCGATTCTTATGACAAAAAATCATGTGCGAGTCTCATCCAACATGAGGGGTAACACCTCCCTCACCTACTCTATATATAAAGGCCAAAGAGAGCTCTTCATCATCATTCATTTGTACTCTATTCTTTGTATTGTCTTGGAGAGTCTTGTAGGGAGCAAGATGGTTGGGTTCATGAGGAAACCCTAGGAGCATGGTGTTAAGGGGAAATCATAGGATAAGAAGGAGAAAGAGAGAGAGACACCTTGGATGTTCTCGGAGATATTGCTCATGTGTGTTGCTAGGGTTTTCTCTTGTGATGTTAGGGCTTATTCTTTGAATAATCAAACCCTAGGTGATTGTTTTCCTTATGTTCTCAACTAAACAAGATTGTTATTTAATTGCAGAAATATAACTTATTCTCATAGCAACAATCATACAAATGGCTTGAAAGTAAATAGCATAAACATAAAACCATAACACAAATACACAAGAATTTTTCATTCAAGTTAGATTATCATTAACTTAATCAAAGCTTAAAAGGCAACCTCCACATCTGATAAAAACATAGTTGCACAATAAACAAAGATACCCCAAACATGAGGTTTACAGCCTATTGAAGAGAAATTAAGCTTGCATAGAAATCGAGGAATTGTTAATGCATATATGAATGTATGGGTTATACCATATGGTTGTATGGAATCTGGATCTATACCTACCTATCTATATTCCTATACAGACTGCTACTTTACATGCAATTTTCATCCTACATATCTGTTGGTCAACCCTCTTCCTATGGATTTGTGGTCTCTCTTTCAGTCGGTGTCCCTATTTGACAAAAGTGTGAACAAACTCTCTATCTTGACTTACCTTTATACATGAGCTGAAACCCTAATCTCTCAGTAAGATGTGTGGTGGAGGCTAGTCTAAATCACTAATGTATAAAAATACACTTTATTAGACTCGGCAACTAAATACAAGATTTCCACTTTATTCGTAAAGCAAATTACGAAATATAATTGACTCAAACTACTTTTGACACATTAGATTAACTCAAACTACATTCTTCATGTTAAATTTTGCTCAATACCAAATTATGATTTCTGCTCTATAAAAATTTTATACTTAAAAATTGTAAACAGAAATACTTGATATTTAAACCAATTATGCAACGAAAATGAACAGAAAATCATTCACACATTTGACATAGTTATTTGTTGAAATATTGTAACTTCAAAAGATATTCTAAATGTATTTTACTGATGTAACCCAAGGAAGATGTTATTGTTCCTGGGATAAGGTGTTACTATTGTATATGGTCATCATAGAGTCATGAGGTAAAGCCTCCAATTGTGTCAGGTCTTTAGTACCCTAATAAATAATATAATATACTGTTTTGAATCTCCCTAGGTGAAGTGGGCCTAGACAGTTTAATGGGGCCGACTTGTCTAGAGTAAAATTCAGTTGACTCATTGTGTATAAATAGAGGAGATGTGGTTCTTATTTGAACACAGACTCACTCACTTGAGTAATGCATAGGAGAGAGAGAGAGACGGAACAGAAGGAGAAGAACACCTGTTTTTGGGATTGTCTTTTATACATCTTATACAAAGGAAGTTTTTGCTGGGTTTTCTTCCTATTGAGAGTTTCCCAGGTTAAATGATGTGTCTATCTTGTGATTGTATTTATATCAGTGATTCTTGATATGTTGTTGCTATGATTTTGAGTTGAATACTATTGAATCTAGTCTAACATATGAAATCTTAACATGATCAAAGCTAACATGATTAGAGCAGCTTTCACAAGATGAAATTCTCTCTCCTCCCTCTTCGGAAGAAATTAGGGTTTCTGCAAAAGTTGGAGTTTTGAAGATCTGCTTGCATAGAAATTTGCGCCCTCCTAAACTGCATCTATTGAGCCCTAGATCGGAGTTTTTGGGTGGTTGGATCTCCAAGAAAGCCAAACCCTAGTTTGGCAGTGAAACAGAACCAAAAGTTCTACAGTGCTGTAACCTCGCAAGTAGGATTTGAAGACTGAAGATTAGGGATCTCCAGAAAGCAGTTGGATCAACCAACTCGCCTCCTTCAAGCACATCTACTGGTAAGGTCAATCTCCTATTTTGATAAAATTCATTTTTGGGTGACTTACCGGACAAGATGGCCTCAAGCACTAAGCTCGAGGACAAATTGGAAGGCCTAGAAAACTTCCTAGCTTGGAAGTATAGGATTGGCCTCATTCCGAAAGAGAATGGCCTTGAGAAGTACATCAAGGATGAGATTGCAGAAGTTGAAGCTAAGGAGAAGCATGAACAAGACCTAATCAAGGCAATGAGGATCATTGTTGATTCCATTAAGGATCACTTGATCCCTCAGGTGTCATCTAAGAAGACACCTAAGCAAATGTATGATGCACTCTCTAGAATGTATGAAGGAAAGAACATCAACAGAAAGATGAATTTGAGAGCTCAATTGAAGGGCACCAAGATGAGCAAAGGAGAATCTATTCAAGATTACTACACAAGAATCTCCCAGATCAAAGAGAAGCTAAGTGCTATTGGAGATACCCTTGATGAAAATGAATTGGTTATGACTGCTCTCAATGGCCTCACTAGACCTTGGGACTCATTCATCCAAATTCTGTGTGCCAGAAAAGAAAGTATGAAATTTGACATAGTGTAGGAAGATTGCATACAAGAAGAAGCTAGAGTAGCCAATAGAGAAGCTCTCCTCAGAGAAGATGATCAGGCTCTAGCTACCCATACTAAAGGAAGAACTCAATCAAACTTCAAAGAAGAAATTCCAAAAGAAGAAGAAGAAGGATTACTCAAAGTATCAATGCTACAACTGTCATGAGATAGGACATCTTGCTAGAGAATGTCCATCATCAAAGAACAACAACAACAAAAGGCATCATGCTCATCTAGCTAAAGATGAGGATGAAGAAAGACCTCGAAAGAGAACTAGAGGTGAGGATATAGAAGAATATGTGTTATTCTCTCCACTCTCTGGGTTTGTAACACCTGGAGAAGATACATGGCTTATTGATAGTAGTGCCTCTAAGCACATGACAGGAAAGAAGACAAATCTGTCAAAACTTGAAGAGAAGAACTCTCCCCAGAAGGTATCATTGGGAGATGACTATCAATATCCCATCAAAGGTATTGGTGAATCAAGCTACAAGCTTGACTCTAGGACCTCCATGAAGATGAAGGAAGTACTATATGTACCAAGTTTGAAAAAGAACCTACTCTCCATCTCAGCTCTAGATAAGAAAGGATATAGAATTGCTTTTATAGATAGATAAGTACTTATGTGGTCCAAAGGAAAGACACTTGAAGATGTTGTAGTCATTGGAGAAGAAGGAGGATTGTAAAAGCTCAGAGGACATTCAGAGATAGCCCTTGTCCATGAGACTACCACCTCAAGTGAACCGTGGCATAGGAGATTTGCTCACATTAACTACAAAGCATTGCCCTATGTGAGCAAGGTGGTAACAAGGTTACAAGATCTGAAGATCGAACAGGAGTGAACCTGCAAGGGATGTGCATAGGGAAAGAATATCAAGAATCCCTTTCTTGAAAGTGACACAAAGACTAAAGCTACATTGGAACTAATCCATTCTGATGTATGTGGTCCTATGCCCTCCATATCCTTAAGGGGATATGAGTACTATGTCACATTTATTGATGATTATTCAAGAAAGACTTGGATATACTTCTTGAAGAACAAGAGTGAAGTGTTCGGGAAATTCAAGGAATTCAAAGCCTTGATAGAGAACCAGTCAGAAAAGTGAATCAAGACATTGAGATCAGATAATGGTGGAGAATACACTTCAAAGGAATTTGAAGCATTCTGTAAGGAGTAGGAATCAAGAGAGAACTAACCACTCCCTATAATGCCCAACGAAATGGTGTTGCGAAAAGAAAAAATAGAACTATCATGGAAGCAGTGAAGACCATGACTAATGACCAAGACCTCCCTATGCACCTATGGGTTGAAGCTGCAAGAACAGCCGCATATGTGCAAAATAGATTATCTCACAGTGCTCTTGGATTCAAGACTCCTGAAGAGATGTATACCGGAAAGAAACCTGAAGTAAGCCATCTCAAGATATTTGGTTGTCCAGTATATGTACATATTCCGAAAGAGAAGAGAACCAAATTGGATTTTTCTGGTAAGAAGGGAATATTTGTAGGATACTGTGAAGTCTCCAAAGCCTTCAGGATTCCATCATATCGAGATTAGTAGGGATGTAACATTTGACAAAGAGACAGCTCTTAAGAAGTCTAGAAGGTGTCAGCTTAAAGAAGTACATGCAGAAGATGTACCTCCCAGAAGGATAGAAGTTGAACCAACTCCTGAAATAGTAGCATCAAAAGATCATGACATGTTAGTGCCTCAGGAACCCCCTACTATGGATATCTCTCGAAAGAGAAAACCTGCTTGGGTAAGAGAAATCATACAAGAAGCAGAAAGATATGGAGCACCAGAAGGCTCCACAAGAACCAGCAAAAGATCAAAGCCATATTCCAGTTATGTAGCTTTGATGTGTGACCTTGTAGATGAAGAACCCACCAGCTATGAGGAAGTTGCACATAAGAAAGAATGGGTTGAAGCAATGACAAAAGAATACCAGTCGATCATTAAGAATGATGTTTGGGACATTGTTCCCAAACTAGAAAACAAGAGTGTGGTATCTTCGAAATGAATCTACAAGATAAAACATGTTGCGGATGGAAGTATTGAGAAGTACAATGCAAGATTTGTGGCTAGAGGATTCTCTCAGAAAGAGGGGATTGATTATGAAGAGACATTTGCTCCAGTAGCAAGGTACACTTTTATCAGAACTATCATGGCACTTGCTTCCATGATGAAATGGAACTTACACCAAATGGATGTAAAGATAGCCTTCCTTAATGGTGTGATTGAGGAAGAGGTTTACATCGAACAACCACAAGGATTTGAAGTCGAAGACAGAGCAACTCATGTATGCAAGTTGAAAAAGGCTCTGTATGGACTGAAGCAAGCTCCTAGAGCTTGGTATTGTAGAATAGATAGCTTCTTGACAAGCATGGGCTTTACCAAGAGTAGAGTCGATCCTAATCTTTATATGAAGATTATGGATGATGAACCAGTCATACTATTGTTGTATGTGGATGATCTATTTCTGACTGGAAATAAGAAACTGATCAAGGATTGGAAGAAGAAGCTAGTTGAAGAATTCGAGATGAAAGATCTTGGATTGATGCATTGTTTCCCAGGGCTGGAAGTGTGGCAGAGCCCAGAAGGAATCTTTCAGAATCAGAGGAAGTATGCAATAGAAATCTTGAAAAGATTTGATATGTTGGATTGTAAAGCCCTGGCCACACCCATGGACACCAACTTGAAGTTGTTGTCTAATGAAACATCCAAGCTAGTGGACATGACTCACTATAGACAGATTATTGGGTCATTAATGTATCTGATGAACACAAGGCTAGATATATACTTTGTTGTGAACACCTTGAGTCAGTATCTAGTTAAACCTAAACGAGTTCACTTGATAGCTGCAAAGCATGTGATGAGGTACCTAAAAGGTACGATTGATCTGGGACTGTAATATAGGAGAGATCATGACTACAATTTGTATGGGTATACGGATTCATATTGGGCAGGAAGTGCCGCAAACAGAAAGAGCACCTAAGGTGGATGTTATTGTCTGGGATCCGCCATGATCTCATGGTTTAGTAAGAAACAATCCAGTGTTGCTCTCAGTACGGCTGAAGCAGAGTACATTGCAGCTTGCTCCGCTTGTTGTGAAGCGATATGGCTTCGGAAGCTGATGTCGGGAATATTTGACATGGAGTTGGACACCACAGTAATTTTCTGTGACAACCAGAGTTGTATAAAGATGACAAAGAATCTGGTGTTCCATGACAAATCGAAGCATTTAGAAATCCGATATTTTTATATAAGGGATATGGTACAAAAGGGAGCCATCAAGCTCTAGTATGTGAGTACCGATGAGCAAGTTGTTGATGTACTAACCAAGCCTCCATCTCGAGTGAAGTTTGAATACTTCCGTGACAAGCTTGGTGTAGTTTGAAAGCACTTTCCTCCCAAGGAGGAAAAGTGATGGGACTACAAATGATGAAGGAATGGACCTTCTTTGAAAAGGAAGATCAAGTCGAAGACATGAACCCTCCTCAGACAAAGGGGGAATAGGTTGATAATATGAAACTTCCCAGGAAAGGGGGAGTAATGATGAGACTGACATCGATGATGGATACCAGTGATGATGGTCTGACATTTATTTGTGGACGATAGTATCCTCTCTTGAGGATGGCAGGTATAACACTCTATGCATGAGAGTGGTCCTTACTAGCTAAAGGATGACCCAGCAAGATGTTACTCTCGCATGGAGAGTACTCACACTCAGTTGTGAATACCATAGATTAAACACTCACTCAGGAGTGGTCCTAACCTCAGTGGTCTGGATGATCTACGATGAGTCCTCACAGACGACAAGACTGACATTGTGTATGCAGTCGAGATCTGCCTTGCAGACTATACTCTTGTATGAAGAGTATGCCTACATTCATATGTAGATGCCAAAGAATAACACTCACTTGGGAGTGGTCCTAACCTCAGTGGTATGGATGCTCTATGATGAGTCCTCATGGACATCGTAGTATAACACTCACTTGGGAGTAGTCCTAACCTATGTGGTATGGATGTTCTACGATGGGCCGACATTGTGTATGCGGTCGAGATCTGCTCTGCAAACAATACTCTTGCTTGGAAGAGTATGCCTACACGCAAGTGTAGATACCGTAGTATAACACTCACTTGGGAGTGGTCCTAACCTGTGTGGTATGGATGGTCTACGATGAGTCCTCACAGACGATAGGGTCGACACTGGGTGCGGTCGAGATCTACATTTAGTTGTAGACGATTCAGCTGATCGATAAAATGGATCATGCTGATGGAGGATTGAATCGTCCTTGGACTTATGTCCTAAAGTGATCGGGATTGATCATCCCGCAAATAGATCATGTGTACTGCAAGTAGCATGACGGCGAAGGATCAAGTAGATCGAAGTATAGCGGTGAAGGATCAAGTAGATCGAAGTGCGGCTGCAAAGGATCAAGAAGGATCTAAGTGTTGCTGCAAAGGATCGAAAGGATCAAAGTGCTGCTGCAAAAGGATTGAAAGGATCGAAGTGCTGCTGCAAGGGACCGAGAAGATCGGAAGACTACTGCAGAAGATCGAAGTGCTGCTGCAAAGGATCGAGAAGATCGAAGTGTTGCTGCAAAGGATCAAGAAGATCGAAGTGTTGCGGCAAAGGATCGAGAAGATCGAAGTGTTGCTGCAAAGGATCAAAGTACTACAAAGGATCTAGAAGATCGAAGTGTTGTTATGAAGGATCAAAAGATCGAAGCATTGTTGCAAAAAGGATCAAGTGATCATGCGATGCAGAAGATGAAGAGTAACTGTTCAAGTTACCGATTGTGAAAAACGTCCTATGACGTATAGATGTATTACCTCGATGTACTATTGTAATTGCCTCTCTGTTCTCCTATAGTCTGTGATTGTGTTGTCAATAGAATAACCTTCTCGTTAAGGGGAAGTGTTGACATATTGTAACTTCAAAGGATATTCTAAATGTATTTTACTCATGTAACCCAAGGGAGATGTTATTGTTCCTCTGACGGGGTGTTACTATTGTATTTGATCATCATAGAGTCATGAGGTTAAGCCTCCATTTGTATCGGGTTTATAGTACCCTAATAAATAATATAATATTTTGTTTTGAATCTTCCTAGGTGAAGTTATCCCAAACAGTTTAGTGCGGCCGACTTGTCTAGTGAAAAAGTCAGTTGACTCTGTGTATAAATAGAGGATCTATGGTTCTTATTTGAACACAAACTCACTCACTTGAGTAGCGCATAGGAGAGAGAGAGAGACAGAACAGAAGGAGGAGAACACTTGTTTTTGGGGTTGTCTTTTATACATCTTATACAAAGGAAGTTTTTGCTGGGTTTTCTTCTCCTTGAGGACTTCCCAAGATAAATGTTGTGTCTATCTTGTGATTGTGTTTCTATCAGTGATTCTTGATATGTTGCTGCTGTGATATTGAATTGAATACTATTGAATCTAGTCTAGCATATGAAATCTTAACATTATTTACCCTGGAAAACCCCAATGGCAAAAAACCAACATTCAATGTTCTTTATTAATCTTGGCTCACAGAGAAAATAAAAAATACAACAAAGTAACCTGTAACTCAATCCCTAGGAAAATCGACATCTCTAATTAAATTGACTCTCCTGGAGAAAATTGGCACATTGAAGAAAAATCCGCCTATGCAAATCAGCTCACCCAATTCGGCCTTGCATCACCCTGTGACCCCCTGCGTTAACTTACGTCAATTATACGGTTGTTGTACGGATTGTACGGTCTCTCCCTATAAGTTGTAGGAATTGGCCCTCTATTGGTTCACTTGGTTCAAATCAGGCTCTCTCTCTCTCTCTCTCTCTCTTCCAATGAAATCGACCCCTTCACTTTTCTCCTAGATCTTCCTCTAGCTGCAAATCTCTTCACGCTTCTCCTTAGTCACTGAGTCTCTCACTCTTCTCTTTAAAAAATCTCTCTCTGAAATGATCTTGTGATCTTGTGCATCTTTCTCCTCTCCTTAGGCTTTCTTTTATAACATCTCAATGACCAAAACCCTAAACCCCCAATCTATAAAGTCATGGATGGCCAAGATTAGATCTTGAGCCTCACTTAAGATCAACGATTGTGACTTAACCTTATGTTCACTTTTTAGTCATTAGCCAACATTAAGTTAATAATGTATTTTTACTAAGTTAAACTTAGGAAAGAGATATAAAATTCACTAACTCAATAACTAAGCAAGTACCTAGAGACTAAATGGACAATTTCTGCATGCCTGACACCTAGCCTATTCAGAAGCTCATGTCTGAGCTATAATCATCAACACTCCGTCCTAGAAAGGAAAGAGTTCTGCACCACTTCCAGCTTATCTTTGTGTAAACCTGCATTGACCCTTGGCTATGTGTAAACCTGCATTGACCCTTATTCCTTGAGGAATCATGCCCAGCTCGAGGGTGGCAGTGTTGCTGAGAGATTGATGAGCACGCTAGCCTATGGTTGGGTGGAACGTTGCAGCGACGTAGCTGGTTGCGGGGTGAGTTCTTCATTAAAAGATAAGTACTCCTGACTATTTCATCTCTACAATTATATCTACTGTTTCATGAGAAATGATGAACATGTTGAATGCTAGAATGTATATGTTTGCTTCCGCTGAATGTTGAGGAACTATGCATCTTTGTATGATGGATTATGCATCTTGGTATGTATTATGTTTAAGCTTTTTATTTCAGCATTGATGCATGTTCATCTTCATGGGGGTGTTTGCCCGTATGATTGGTGTTAGTAGCGTCCTCTTCGCCGGTCAAAGGGTCGGGGACGTTACAGAGTGGTATCAGAGTGGTATCAGAGCAAAGGTTGCAGCATGGGCCTGAATGGGTCGTGAAGATGCAGTAACAGAGCGTATGTTGCAACATGGGCCGTGAATAACCAGTTAGCAGGGGCATGTTGCCTTCTTCCCAGAAGAAATCGGTGGATGACTGGAAAATTCACAAATTTTTTAAGTGTCTGAACTGTCAGTTCATCTAAAAACTTAGTGGGAAGGGCTTCCGATGCAGCAGAGAGCTAGGCGGAAACACACCCGACGGAGGATAGTTGAAAGAAAAATTGCGGGAAAATTTTCTAAGTTTTCGTCGGCTGCCAGCGAAACTTAATGGATGTGGGAGCCGCAGTTTCGGCAGTATCAAGCGAAGGCCGCCGAAACACCGGCTCAATGTAGTGGAAGAAACGCCTGATATTGACTTTCGGCGTCAACAAAATTTAGTTGTTCGGACTGCCGAGGCCGTCGGCTGAAAATAGTTGTTGGGTTCGCCGACGCATAGCACTTAGTGGTCCCGACCACCGACAGATGTTATGTTCTGTGGAAAGAAGAGGGGAAAAATTTTGTGAAAAATTTGTCTAAGTGTGAAGACCATCGGCGATCGGCGAAATATAGTGGTTTGGATCGCTGATACTTAGCCGATTGAGCGTCGTCGTTGCGGATGGCTAGACCACTATGCTCTCGACGGGAAGGGCCTCCGACCCCCAACGCAATAAAGGAAGTTCAAAATTTTTCTAAGTGGCGAAAGCATCGACGACGATTAGCTATTTCGATCGGCAGAAGATAGTGTTTCGTGCGTCCGCCGTTGCGGAAGCCTAGAGCACTAGTCTTCCGACAGGGAAAAGCTCCAACTGCCAATGCCGGTCAAAATCAGTTCAGTCGTCGTTGCGGATGCTAATGGAACTATTTCACCGACAAAAAGAAGAGAATTGAGCCGATCAAGCGGCGAAAAAGAAGACTAAAGGGAAAATTTCAAAAATTTCTCTAAGTCCTGGAGTCGTCAGCCATCGACGATGGTTAGTGGAACACATTGCCGACACCTAGTTAATTCAATTGTCGATGAGCTGCGACGGATGAAGTTAGTGGATTGAGCGTCCGCCGTTGCGGCTAGCCAGTGAACTATCCTTCCGACGGATAGAGGCTTCAACCGCCGATGCCGCAGTGATTAGTACTTCCGACAGTCGATGAGAAGAAAATTTGAAAATTTTGTTTTATTTTAAGGTCGTCGAAAAGTTATTGAGGATCGGATCGCCGATTGGGTATGTTAAAGGTTTGAGAATCCGCCGTTGCGGCTGCTTAGTCAACTAGCCCTCCGACGCCGCAGCAACTAGTGCTTCCGACCGCCGATAGACTTATGGCTGCGGAAGACTTAAGGAGATTGTTGGCCGCCGTTGCGGAAAGCTGGGCGACTATCAGGTTATGCTATTGTCGATCAGACGCAGGATAATAGACCATTGCAGGCCGATACAGCGGAAGAACTTAGAAGTTTCGACCGTCGAAACGCCTGATGAGCAGTAGTTGACATCGCCAATCGAAAGTCTAGATGTCTGCCCACGGAAACCGAAGTAAGAACACTTTCCGCCATTGCGGATGCCTAAGGAACTATCCGCCCAATGGATAGTGGTTCTGGTCGCCGACGTAGCGGAAAGGATTTGTTGTTTGAATCGCCGGTGCGACGGGAAAGACTAGTGGATGGGATCGTCGAAAATTAGTTGATGAGACCGTCAACGGGTTGTATGGTCTGCTGAACCCACAGTCGGCTTGTTGCCCATAGTTGCGGCTACCTAAAGAACTGTCCACCCGAAGAATTGTGGTTCCGATTGCTGATAGCGATTCGGAAGTTTAGAAGGATGGGGATCCGAAACAGCGGAAAACGTTAGCTGTTTGACCGCCGAGGGATCGCCTTGGCATCGCCAATAAAGTCCGGAAGCGTAGATGAACAAACCGCCGATACCGCGAAAAGGGTTAGTTGTTAGGGCCGCCAATGAGCGCCGGAGGAAAATTGTTGTTTGGATCACCGAAGTGTCAAAATTTTAGTTGGGAAGAGGCCCGATTTGATGAAGGAAAGTTTTGGGGTTTCAAGTGGGATCTTCCAGAGATCATGACCATAGTCTATTCTAATAATGTCTAGTAGGTTTATACATACTTAGTTGGGCTCTAATAACCCCCCAAGGCCTAGAATTCAAAATCGGGCATTCCAGCTTTGGAGGAAGCGAGAGAAAACTTCGTCGATTATACTCGGCTATAGGCAAAGCATAATTGACAAGGGCAAAAAACTCCCTGGAATACCTTAGTTGAAATTCTACGTCTTAGGAGACCGAACCACTCAAAACACCCTACTAGCACATTTTATTACAAACCCCACAAGGCCATGGTCATAACTACTGAAAACAAAAACTGACTAGCCAAAACTAGCTAGGCACAAAGGCGGATCACTGGAACACAAACATTCATCATGTTTGTCAAATGGCGGCTCCTCAGCTAATCCAACTATGGTACAAATAAGTGGATAACAAGGTGCATATTATTTTCAACTTCACCCTGTTCATTTTGTTCATTGTTGTAGTTGGTTTATGTTGAATTTTAGCATTTGCATATATTCTTTAATTTTACAAACTGTAAGCTAGATAACAATAAGACAAGTGTAGTAGATAAACAAACATCCACACAATGAACATAAGATGTTTTTCACGGGGAAACCTTTAAAGGACAAAAACCCCCAAAAGCATTAGTCATTCATCCCTTAAATGAGATGACTGAGTTTGCAATCTTAGAATTCTGAGATGAATGTTCTTCAACAATTATCAAACCCTAGCAGGCTTGAATAATTCCAAACCCTAGCATAATTTGACCAACAATTTGTCAACAAGACAAATTTTACAAAAGATATTGAATTAGGGCTTCATGCCAAATTTTCTTTCAACTGCACGAATTCTTTCTGCTGCTGCCCGAGATTTACAGACTGTTGCCCGTGAGTGTTTTCCTGCTGCTCGAATTTCCGTACTGCAGCCCAGATTTCTTTACTGCTGCCCGAGGGTCTGTTCTACCTGCAGCTTCCCAAGCCTTTGTTCTGCCTACTCGAGATCAGATCTGCCTGCCTGAGCTCTGTCCGTATCTTCTTGAGCCTGCCCGAAATTCCTATGACAGGTTTAGGGCTGCTTGTGTACTGCCCAAACCAGACTGAGCTCCTGTTTCAAAACCAGCGAAAACACATCTATGGAGCAGCTCAACGTTGATGTTGTAGTTGTGTTGAATGAATTGGAGTTGATCTTCTTTTATATCCTTTTAGTCACTTGTATGTGGGCCTTTCACTTAAGAATAAAATAATAGCATTTTATTCTTTTACCCTTCTGACTTTTATCTTTAAGGTACCAATGACATTTTCATGTTTTCACTTTGACTCCTTAGTGTTCCAAGTGTCCTTATGTATTTTTTACTTTTACCTTTTAGCCTTCTTCAAGTGCCCTGTGGTCAATGCAAGTGGTCATAGAGATCCTTCATACCCACTCTAAGTACATCATCATAAATAGGGAGAATTACTAATGCTTTTATCTCAAACTCCTTGTGTCACCAAGATCGGGTACTAGGTGTCTTAACCTGGGGTATCTAATTCCTGGAGAAGATCACAAAGCCCACATATCAAGGATAGGAGTGCCTCACATGCCCAGACCCGATCTAGGACTTATAGTGATGTCCTAGTAACTGACCAGGCGCCACCATTCTCCTAGAGAATGGCTCTCAGCCCTAGGCTGAGTCCCCCAGTCCTAGTCTGGTTCATCATGTACCTCCAGTTAAAGAATGGCCCCTCAGCTCTAAGCTGAGTTCCCCCAGTACTTAGATTGGTTCCTCTTTCTAGTAACAGACCTATGCTGTTGAATTTTTAGCATTGACATGAATACTTTTAAAATTTGCAAAATAACCTAAACAAATGACAAGTGCAGTAAATCACATCAACACACTGAACACAAGAGTTTTTCACTGAGGAAACCTTTAAAGGACAAAAACCCCAAAAGCACTAGTAATTCATCTCATTCGTAAATGAGATGACTGAGTTTTTCCAAAAAATCCACAAACCCTAATTGGGTTTGTACCACAAATCCACAATTACAGAAGATAATCCTTTTCAAACAGAATTGCTCGATTAGGGCTTTTAGCAAATTAGGGCTTGCTTCCCTAAACTTTCTCTCTCCTACCCAAAAATTGCAAGATGCCCAAACTTTTGATTTTTGCCTGCCCAGATCTGTTTGGACCTGCCCAAGCCCTGCCCGTACATGCTGCCTTGTTTTGTTCTACTGCCTGTAGGGCAGATCTCCTTACCCGGAACCTGTTGGGCAGGTCTGTGAACTGCCCAAGCCCTGCTGGGCCAGTCCGTGGACTGCCCAAGGGTCTGGTGCAAACCCAGCACCCTCCGGGCTAGTCTGCACACTGCCCGAGGGTAGCCGACAACCCTCATGGGCTAGCCTTAAGGCTGCCCAAGGGTCTGCAAGAGGCCCCAAACCCTCTCGAGCTAGATTGTTGGTTGCCCGAGGGTTCTGTGGGCTCTCGACAGCCTTCACGGGCTACTATTGTGGGCTGCCCAAGACCCTAGAAGAAGGGTCGAGCCATAGGGTTGCCTGCCCGTGGAAGAAATGAGGGCAGCCATGAGAGAGGAGGGATGCCCGTGAGAACTTGGAGCTACCCGGTGAAACTCGGAGACTGTCCATGAGAGTTGTTCAGCTACCCGGAGAAGAAGAGGAAAGTTAGGGCAAAAACCCTAGCTTATAAAACTGATAAAAATTGTTGTTGCTGAACCCTAGCTTAGGGTTTATAAAAAACAAGTGTGAATGCCCTAGCTAGACTCATCCATGCTAGGGCATCACATCAATCTTCCGTCTCTTCAATAACTAGCGATTTCTTCTATTGAAGCAGTTGTACCTGTGAGAGCAATGTGTGTAATAATGAAATGGATTGATCTTCTTTTATATCTTTTGAGTCACCTATAAGTGGACCAAAACTCAAAAGAACAAAATATTATTATTTTATTCTTTTCTCACTTTGACTTTTAGCTTTAAAGGTCTTTTTGCACTTTCACTTTGACACCTTAGTGGTACTAAGGGTCCTTATGTATTTTTTACTTTTGCTTTAGCCTTCTTCAAGTGCCCTGTGGTTAAAACAAGTGGTCAAGGCGGTCTTTCATCCCCACTCAAAGTACATCATCACAAACAGAGAAAATTACTAATGCTTTTATCTCACACTTTGTGTGACACCAAGATCGGATACTAAGGTGTCTTAACCAAGGGTAGCTAAGCCTTGGAGAATATCACAAAGCCCACTGATCGAGGGTCAAAGTGTCACACATGCCTAGACCCGGTCTAGGGCTTATAGTGTCTTCCTAGTCATAGACTAGGTGCTGCAGCCATAAGCTGCATAATTTGACACTAGGTCAAATACTTGGTAACAGACCAAGTGCCTCCATTCTCCCAGAGAGTGGCCCTCAACGTCGGGCTAAGTCCCTAATCCCGGACTAGGTAAATTCCTGGTAACTGACCAGGTGCCTCCATTCAAAGAATGGCCACTCAACTCTAGGCTAAGTCCCCCAATACTAGATTGGTTCCACATCCTAGTCCCAGACCAGATGTCACCATTCAACAGAATGGTCACTCAACAAAATGGTCACTCAACTCAAGGTTGAGTCCCCCAGTGCTGGACTGGTTTTATATCTTGGTCCCGGACTAGATATCCCCATTCAACAGAATGGTCACGCAACTCTAGGTTGAGTCCACACCCTGGTCCCGGACCAGGTGTCTCCATTCTCCTAAGAGAATGGCTCTCGATGTTGCTCAGAAAAAACAACAGGTGCCTCCATTCAAAGAATGGATACTCAGCTCAAGGCTGAGTTCCCCCAGTGTTGGACTAGTTCCACATCCTGGTACTTGACTAAATGTCTCCATTCAAATAATGGCTACTCAGCTCAAGGCTGAGTTCCACCAGTACTGGACTAGTTCCACATCCTGGTGCCTTGACCAGATGTCTCCATTCTCCAAGAGAATGGCTACTCAGCGAAAGGCTGAGTTCCCCCAGTGCTGGACTGGTTCCACATCCTGGCGCCTTGACCAAATGCCTCCATTCTCCAAGAGAATGGCTCTCGATGCTGCTTAGGAAAAAATCAACAGTTTAGATATCTGATCTCAACCATCTTGATTTTTACTGAATTTCAGTTTACCCTTGCTCTTGACTCCTTACAGGCATCTCGACAGTAAGTTTTGTGTGTGCTGATGAAAATTGGAGTTTATGCAGATTAGTTTGTTCGATAACAGCATACAACCTCTAGGGACACCCCCCACCAAAACTAGAAAAGCACCAGTCCGAACAGAGAGGAATCTAGTGGTGGCAGGGCTATATTGCTTATGATTATTGGGCAGGTCTGCTGCTGCAGATTTGCATGATAACAAGGCTCAAGTGATAAGGAAGGTTATGCATTACTGGGGAAATGCATGAATTAGTCATGATGAGGAACATGTCACATATGCTCTTTTGTGTAGACTATAAACTTTGAGAGATAAGTGTGGGATAGGCTTGCAAAAGGGCCTACACAGAACAATTCCAGAACTAGTTTTGACTGCCTATGCATTGCTGGAGAACCATTTTGAGCACTGAAAAGAGGATATTCAGTGCCAAGATCACTTAGAGAGAAGCAACAACATGTTTGGTTGTAGGACCGAAACAGTTTTGCGGAGACACGAGATGACAAGATGGCTGCCTTCACCTTCACCGCTACCTCCATGTCTACTTCTTGCTTTCACCTTCGTATGTTTCCTCGCCTTCAAGGAGAAGGAAGACTGTAATAAATATGTATTTGACTCGACTATCTTAGTTACATTATGATTAGTTAAAGTTAGTTAATAAATGGCATAAACCCAAAGGTCATTATGAACCTTCGGGCCTTTTTACATATTTTGTATAAATGATCTTCTCCTTCCACCTTGGAAAGCAGAAGAGGGCAAAGAATGAACTGTATTTCCATCTTATGTTTGCTTTTCTGCTTCTTTGTAGGTTGTAATGGGGTATTTAGTGTATCCGCTGTATTGCTGATTGGAAGAGCTCCCATTGAGACATAGGGAATGCCACCCCATTTATCTCATTCCTTTTCACTTATGAAATTAGACCTTTATTTAGTATTTACAGTATGACATGTGCCACTTTTTCTATGGTTTATGGTCCTTTAACTCTGGATGTGACAAAAGTTGGGTACATAATGAGAATTTTCGCCTTATGACGAGAAAAGTATTGAAAATTTTAAATTTGATTGTTTTGTACCTAGACTTCCTTAAACTGATTTTATTCACCTTTATTTTGTAGACAAGCAAGTATTTCTTTTATGGATGAAAAAATGCGATGCAAGGACTGTTCGGGTCCCAGGAAGATGCTACCAACTTGTAAAATAAGTTACACAAATTTTCTGGTCTTCTCTTCATCTTGTTGAAACCTCATGCCTAACCATATTTCAATGTGACTTTTCTAGCCCAAAAGAGTTAAATCATTATTTCTATTATAACAAACTTCCACCCTATTCATTAAGAGCAAAAGATGAAAATGCTTCTACCAAGAAAAGTTTGTCTAATTATGCGTTCTAGATGTACAAAGAAAAAATCCCTTACACTGGTAGCGACATAGGCTGCCATGCTTATGGACTTCGCAATGTTGGCCATTGATGCA
This sequence comes from Pseudotsuga menziesii, assembly GCA_001517045.1. Taxonomy (NCBI): domain Eukaryota; kingdom Viridiplantae; phylum Streptophyta; class Pinopsida; order Pinales; family Pinaceae; genus Pseudotsuga; species Pseudotsuga menziesii. The sequence goes on from LPNX010861753.1 coordinate 308,742, forward strand.
AGCAGCAGAAACTTTGTAGGAAAAACAGGAGTCAACAACTCCACACCGACACTGAGACTGAACAAAACTGATGTCGAAAACCTCACTCTCTGCACAAGTGACCAATATTAATTGCAAGACAAGAATAACATTTTATACCATGGCAGAATAATCGATATCATCGTAACAAACCTTAAGGTCAGCATCAAACGCAGGACCAAGAATTGCTGTGTAAATAAATTTGCTGAGCCGTCCAAGCCCATCTTTGAGTACCCAATTTAAAGTTGCCGTGGAAGTGAGAGACCGTTTTGCTCCTATTCCTATGGCCTGTAGCATCGCCTGTCTTCAATTTGCACAACATCATAGTTCCATCAACATGGAGACAATAATTCATCCATATTTGAGTTAAGTGTCATCGTTTCCTTCATAAAAGCAAACATCTGCATATCTTGGTGCAAGTTTTGCAGACAACAACCATGACAAATACAGGTAACAAAAATTGCATAATTTTGGATATTAATTTCTCTTTATTCACTGAAATACATCAGAATTTTTTATATATTTAAAGAGCTAAATTAAATAATCATCTTAATCATCTTAATATCGAAAACAGCAATGGTACAGTCTTAGCATCCTGTTTTGTGGCTCAGGTATACCAAAAGGGAATTAATCTCTGTTTTATGGCATTGTTTTATCTGTTTTTCATTCAGGCTTTCCCAAGCCACGGCGAGAACACGAATGCTTAATAAGCATGGAGTTATATCTGAACCCTGAAATTTGCCGCTTCGAAATCAAAATGAAACATCTTGCGAAGGTGTTCCTAAACATAAAAAACAGAGAATAATAACCCACCTGAGTGGCTTGAAATTGTATAGCTGAGCTGAATATGCGGTGCACAAACTTCCACTTGAGATAATACATGTAATTCGAATGTACTCGTTGTGGAACAAAAAGGGTCATGACCACAGACCTCAGCCTTTTAACATAATCTGTGAGATACTCCCTCAAACTTTCTGTGCGATGCCTCCCTGAATCTTTCACTAAGAGAAGGCGCTGACCATCCCAAGCATACTGCAAAGAGACCCCTCTGGTCTGCACCAAAATGGGTATATGCAGCAGCTCTTTCTGCTTATGGTTATGTTCTTGCTTGGGCCTATCTGGACATGTATCAGTCATGCATGCCAGTAGGTTTAATTTGAAGGGCTTTCTCTGAGATAGTGAATATTTCACTTTCTGCTTCTGCTTGTGCCAATAAAGACAGGTCTGCAGATTTGGATTGAAGAATTTTCTACGAGACAATGGATATTCCACTTTCTGCTTCTCCTTCCATGAGTCTGTCGGAATCCCCTCCTTAAATATAGGTGACTCGACACGGAACAGAGCATGTTGCATTTGTGAAATGATATTTGAATCAATAATATCCAAAGTTGAGCAGGACCCTGCCCCCTCTGTTTGCTATCACGAATGGTTAAGGGTACAGTTATTCAATAAGAGTTGAAAGCTTATATCAGAAGAACAGAAATTCCATGCAACGCAGAAGAGAATGAGTAAGGGAATGCCCGATACATAACTTGGTTTCAGAAAAAAAATGTTAAGAGTCGAATTTGCATTACTAGGGGATGTTTTGCAATTTGCGCTCATCTCATTTATCGTCTGCCAGAGTTTATCTGCTCAAGCTTAACACTAAAATATTTTTGAATCCAATTGCGTGACGAAAACACTTTGCATAGGCGAAAAATATTCGCGGTTATCTATGGATATTGATTGTGCTCCTCGTCATTTATGAGATTTGGTGTTTTGGTCTTCAATTTTAATTTTAATGCATCAGATAAAAAAAATTATAGCATAATGATTAAAAAGAAAAAATTATGCTTTTTGAAATTTAAACCTTTCTTATGCTGTTGGTCCGAGAGGTCGGCAACATCTAGGTCCACATCATGGTAAAAGAAAAAGAAATGATTATTTTTTTTTCCAAAAAAAAAATCGTAAATATTTTATTCACATTTTGCAGATGGCCCTAAAGTCCATTATACCAAAAAAAGCCAACTAAAAAGTTGACATTACAAAACAGATAATTGTCTCATGTACGAGCACAATATACCTTTAATCCAGAATCTGAACCAACTAAAAAGTTGTCAATACAAACAGAAAAACTGCCTAAAAAAGCATGAAATCCATGTTCATGAAACTATGAAGTTGAACTTCACAGGTCCAAATATCATCAGCAAAAGCTGTCATAAAAATTGACCAGAAATAGGTCACATCTATTCAATAAGACATCCAAATAAAGCAATATATGTCTTAGACCCAAAAGATAACACCAAAAATCCGCTCAGATCGGCCTTGAGCGTTTGATGACTCAGAAGCGACTCCCACAATCCACGCAGCTCTATGCTATCGGATTCCGACCGCACCAGAAACCTCGCAAATCAGGATCGACACCCTCAAGAATAAAAAAACGAGACCAAGAGACGATGTATCCTCCGCATGCAAGAAAAGGCTCCTCAGGATCGACTCCCTCAATCCACGCAGCTCTATGCTATCGGATTCCGACCGCATCAGAAACCTCGTAAAGATCAGAATCGACACCCTCAATCCACGCAGCTCTATGCTATCGGATTTCGACCGCACCAGATACCTCGCAAGATCAGGAGACCAAGAAAGGACGCAGCTCAATGCTATCGGATACCGACCGCACCAGAACCACCGCCGCAAGACCCAGAAGATCCGACATCTCCATTGACCAGAAATGGTCATAAAAACACTTTCGGCTCCAAAAACCAGATCGACAGCTCCAAGAAACTTGGCAACTCCCCCATGTAAGCTTAAATGCATTAGAACTGAACCATTCTGGGTTCTTAAACGG
>LPNX010861753.1:311969-384350 GCA_001517045.1 Pseudotsuga menziesii
CTCAACGCAGAGCTTACTGTTTGACCGCTCAGCACGGAGGCTCCTTACTGACTCCTCGGCGCGACTCGGCACAACTCGGCTCGGCTCAACTCTCCGAATCCCTACGCTGCTATTACTGCCTTTGATACCCTCGCTCGCTTGCTCTGTCGCGGCCACTGCAACTGCAATGTCGGGGAATCCGGTCGCACGGCACGGTGGCACCTTTCTTAAGCTCCCATAAGGGCGTGTTCGGAACTGCTCTAACACAGGGGATGCACGAACTTTCCCAATTGAACCCGCCGATCGATCAGCCCTCTAATGGAGGCGGGATGAGTATTGAGCATAGCGAGAAAAGATTTGTGTGTCGCCCCTCTTGGAGCGGAGAGAGCCGTTGAATAGGAGCGTTCTTGGAGCTCCCTCCGCACACCAGTCCCGCTTGTCCAATCCCTCATCAACGGATCAAAAAAGAAATGATTATGTAGGGCTGGTAGGTAATAATTAAAATATTTTATTTTAGGGGTTTTAATCTTGTAATTGTAATTGTGTTTTAGTTGGAATTTAAGATAGGAGTGGATTAAGGGTGAAGATGAGACAAGTAACTTGTAGTTGATGAATGGATAACTGATGCCTGGATAATTAGCTGATGAATGGATAACTGACAGCGATGCATAGGTAACTCATAATTGATGAATGGATAACCAAACTATCTTCCATTCCATCGTTATCTCTCAACCATTTGATCCCTTGGGCCCTCTAGATGTGCTAGTATGAAATAATAGAAGCCAAATCTATATTATTTCAATTTTTTATCTGAAACTTGGTAAAAATAAAAGGTTTAGTTTAAATATTTTAAGTTTTCAATTTTTTCTAATATATTTTTTATCTTATTTTGTTCAAAATTTACTTGGAAATCTTTAAGAAACTTTGAATCACATATATTAAACATAAAAATTGCATAATTTAAATATCATAGTGATATTTAAAGGTGTTAAATTTATTTATAAAATCAAAACACAATTAACCTATTATAAAATCAAAAAAATAAATAAATAAATTACTCTAAAATAAAAATGAATATATTAAATATAATTATTACATAATCAAATTACATTAAAAATATTTTAGATATCGCTATAACATAATCTAATTAATATTTTAGATATCACTAATCTAATTAAAATTATTTTTAGATATAACTATGACATAAACTAATTACATTAAAATTATTTTAGAGTTTTGAATTTATTTATATATTAAAAAATAACATTTTTACTTTTCCAAATTACACATAGAGGAAATGAAAAAATTATAATTCATAAAAATATAACCTTTTTCATTCCAAAACTTCAATCCTATCACCTAAAAATATATTTATTAATTTAAAAATGTTATTTAACAACAATCCCATTACATGATAAATATAATTTTATTAATATAAACATGTGATTTAACAATATATGGTTTAAAAAATGATTTAAAAATGCAGTCTTAACAAATAAATTGTTCAAAAATCCAAAATTTATGATTTATCAATTTCAAATGAATTTATGGTTTATCGGACTCCAAGCATAATGCCAACTTTGCATAATATATTATTTATTTATTTTAGACGATATGTGCATTCGCTTTTTATCTTTGACCAAATTAAAGAAGAGATACTACTTTATTTAAATTCGTGTTGGTAATTATTTTAGGGATCATTATATATTATATAATAATGTATTACTTTTTTTTATGTGTTTTATGTTGAAAGTTGGAGTTGTGTATTAGTGGATTTGTTTTTAAGGTTTAATTTTGGTGATTTGGGTTGTGAACTTTTTTTTAATTCATTTGAGTTAATAAAAATAATTATATATGGAGTCAAAACTTTGTTAATAAAGAATTTTTATATGTTGTTTTATTTTGGATAATTTTTTAATGGTTTAAAAATCACTTTAATAAGAGTTTATATATGGAAGTTATGTTTAATCACCATAGTGTATTTAAGTAGATGTTATGCCAGTGGAGCAAGTCATGTATGGTACTTTCAAGAATATTTTATAGGGTTCAAACCCTAACCCTAAGCAAGCATCCGGACATGCAAAAACCTTAACCATTGCCCTATTAGGACATGTTAAATACTCAACCATAAGGAAAGGAAGGGTTTTGCTTCTATTGTATTTATTTATTGTTTCATTCATGAGCAAAGAAAAGGAGTGGGATATTGTGGGAAAAAGCATAGGAAGTAGAACACCTTACATCAGGGCATGTTGTCTATTGCGACTCCATAGTGAGCCCATCTTTATTTGCATTTGCATTTTATATCCTGGAAGAAAAGAGCAAGGATAGTCCTCATCTTCTTTCTATGTTTTCCCATATTGGGTTTCCTCAAGGTATATCTTGTATTCATTATGAGGATGGTGTGGTCATTTTATTGTTGTATATTATTATTTTTTATATTCTCGGTTTATTTCAATATTTTGAGTGTTTTGTTCATAGTGTTAAATCTTGATCATAAGTAAACACTACATAATAAAGGATGACTTCACAGTATTTTCCAGTAACTTGTAAGATTTGTCGTGACAAACTTTCTTGTGAAATATCCACATCAGTTTACAAATCATATTGGTATTAAAGCAATTTTGTTTTTGTTCTTTTTATGAGAAATTGCAAGGTCCAAAAAATTGGTGTAAATAAAGAAGTCTCAAACCCTAGCCATAGATGAAAAGTACAATAGCAATCCAAAGGATGTCTCGAAGGAGATATGCATAAAACTAGAAGCACAAGTCCATGGCATCTCCCGCAATATGATGATATTAATATTAACTCTAGATAGCAAGTTTATATCTTTTGGGGAGCTTGATTTTGAAATGGTTCAATATATACTTTTTCATCTATTTTGGTGCTTTCGAGGTTGAAATACTGGATGAATTGGCTTATAGAGTCCATTCTAGCGGCAGGACTCACTTTGCATATTTGGGGTCCAGGACCTTCTAAGACCTGTTTGAAGGTCTAAATGATGTTTTTGGGGGTCAAAAGTCCATTACTTATCATAGCCCTTCACACAAATATGCCCTCAAAGACCTTTCCAGTGGTCTAGCAATCACCTCAAACAGTCACCTCAAACAGACTCTATATGAGGAATTTTTGTCTCCTGCAAGTTGACTTGTCCAGTTGATCACCATGGTACCAATTGGATTCTACATCAGCTCTCGCTTCTCGTACATGTGGAGCTAAACATGTGTGTACTTTCAATAACATTATTTAAAGTCCAAAACCCTATCCCTAATTGAGAGTTGGGGCATGCAAAAACCCTAAAATTAACCCCAAACGGCTATCGGGCTATGTTAAATACTGGGTCATTAGGGACAAAAGGGTTCCATGCTTCTATTGTTATTGTATTGTTCCATGGTTGAGCAACAACATGGGAGTGAATATTAGAGAAATAAGGAGATAGGAGATCTTGTAGAATCCATTCTAGTCGTAGAGTCATAAGTAACTCCATAAAGAGTACCATTTCCTTTGTACTTGCAATATATATAAAAGAGCACAACATAGTCCTCATTGTTGGTTGGGTTTCCACATAGTGGGTTTTCTCAAGGTACATATTGTGTTAATTATGTGGATTGTGTTTTTCTTTGCTCGAATTATCTTTCTTACAATTCCATTTAATTAGTAGTTAGTGGAAATAAGCTAATAAAAGAACTATGTTGTAAGATCTGTTGTGATGAATTGTTCTAGAGGAATATCCACATTAATTTATAGATTAGAGATTGCCAACTCTAACTCGAACATCGATTCTAAGAAGAAACCTAAAGATAAAAAGGAGACAGAGAAAGGGAGACCATGTTCCAACATCACATCTTCTCATTCCCTATTCAAAGTGGAAGTGAAAGTGGACATCAAACCCCATTAAGGTTGCAATTGTGAGAAGCATATTTCATGTGCATAACATAGGAAAAGAGAATAAGATATCGTTTGTATGAATGAAGTTAGAGAGCTACAATGAAACTTGGTGAGAAATCCATATATAAACACTTAGATTGGAGGGAAATCCACCACTAACCAAGTGAATACATTCCGAAGTTACAAATACATCAACACTCCCTCTTAACTAGGAAGGTGTTCTCTCGACACAATTTATCAGCACAAGTCTTCTTCTCTGTATCATTTGGATCGTCATCAAGTCATCTTCATGTTCAAGTCATCTTCATCTTCAAGTCATCTTCATATTCAATTCATCTTCATCATCAAGTCATCTTCATCAAGTCTGGATCATCACTGGATCATCATCAAGTCTGGATCATCACTGGATCATCATCGAGTTTGGATCATCACTGGATCATCATCAAGTCTGGATCATCACTTGATCTGGAGCATCACTAGATCATCATCAAGTCTGGAGATCATCATCAAGTCTGGATCATCACTTGATCTAGATCATCACTGGATCATCACTGGATCATCACTTGATCTGGATCGTCATCAAGTTTGGATCATCACTGGATCTTCATCAAGTCTGGATCATCACTGGATCGTCATCAAGTCTGGATCATCACTGGGTCATCATCACTGGTGCTATCTCTCAATTCTACTTGAAGGAAGTTCTACAGAGCCATCCCTTTTTCATGTTGGTTGTAGGCCTAGCCTCCATGTAGGTCTTCATCGTCTTTAGCACTTATATCTGACCATGGAATGAACCATGTCAGAAAGTCCCACCCATCACTTACATCGAACCATGGGAGGAACACATCCAAGAACCATGTCAGAAAGGCACACCCAGCACTCACATCTGACCATGGGAGGAATACATCCAAAAACCATGTCAGAAAGGCATAACACTCACATCTGACCTCATCTTGTCAAAAAGGCTCTGCACTTACATTCGACCTCATCATGTTAGAAAAGCTCTGCACTTACATCCGACCTCATCATGTCAGATAGGCTCTGCACTTACATCCGACCTCATCATGTCAGATAGGTGTTGCACTTACATCTGACCTCATCTTGTTAGAAAGGCACTGCACTTACATCCAACCTCATCATGTCAGAAAGGTGTTTCACTTACATCCGACCTCATCATGTCAGAAAGGCTCTGCACTTACATGCGACCTCATCATGACAAAAAGGCAGTGCACTTACATCTGACCTCATCGTGGCAGAAAGGCTCTGCACTTACATCCGACCTCATCATGCCAAAAAGGCACTGCACTTACATCCGATCATGTGGGAACACATCCCTCAATCACATCAGAATGGCTCTGCACTGATCATGTGAGAACACATCCCACAATCACATCAGAATATCTCTGCACTGATCATGTGGTAACACAACCCACAATCACATCAAAGCATCTCTGCACTTATATTTGATCATTTGGGAACATATCCCTCAATCACATGAGAATGGCTCTGCACTGATCATGTGGGAACACATCCCACAATCACATCAGAATATCTTTGCACTGATTATGTGGTAACACAACCCACAATCACATTAGAGCATCTATGCACTTACATCTGACCATGTGAAGCTCAACCTTCCACCATGTCAGAAAGGCCAACGGACACATCAATTCCCTTTGGAGGGTACCTCGACCTGGAGAACACCAAGCTTCTCCCTAAAGTACTCAAACTTCACTTTGGCCATTTCTAGCATAGAATCACATCAGGGCTTATTACGTCCAAGGATAACTTGTGAGCTTTGCCAAGATCGACTACATCGAGGACAACCTACATGACCAATTACGTCTAAGCAACCTACGAGCTTCACCAGGATTTATGCTCAAACAACCTGTCTCACCGGACATGCTAGAACTCCCTCTTTCGAGAGATATCGATCTAGATCACATACTGGAGCTTCACTGCTCCTCTCTGCATCATACAAAAATGCAAGTCAGATCAACCAAATCAAATAATAGTTTTCAAAAGAAACATACTACCTCCCAAATAACAAGTGGCAACATATTTTGCCTCAGTTGTACTTAGTGCCACGCAGGACTGCTTCTTGCTACACCAAGAAGTGCTCTTCCTATCAATGGCACTGCCTGCCCAATCCGAATCCACATAATCGTCCAAGTTAATATTCAGATTCGTATCATACTTGAGCCCATACTCAACTGTATCCTTCAGGTACCTCACCGCATGCTTTGCAACCATCAGGTGAACATGTCTCAATGTGTTCACAACAAAGCAAATATCTGGTCTTGTATTCATTAGGTACAGCAAGAAACAAATCATACAATGATACATCGTCGCATCAACTGACTCTGATGAAGTAACACTCAATAGCTTCAGGTTTGATGCCATAGGTGTGGCCATGGCCTTGCAGTCCATCATCTTGAACCTCTTCAGGATCTCTACTACATACTTCCCTTGTCCCATGGAGATTCCATCCGCATTTTGCCACACCTCCATGCCTAGAAAGTAGTGCATCATATCCAAGTCCTTCATCTCGAACTCGGCAACAAGTCTCCTTTTTGCAACTTTAATGAGTTCCTCTTTTTTGTCAGGAACAAGTCATCGACATATAATAGGAGCATCACTGGTGTTCCACCTTCAACCTTGAAGTAAAGGTTGGAATCTGCTTTACTCTCAGTAAAGCCTAGAGTCATTAGTAATCTGTCCATCTTGTTGTACCTCAGGATCTTCTATAGTCACTCCCTCTGAAGCGAAGCATCGTTCTCCCTCTGTCTTTCGTACTCTATGCAATGAAACATTATGTACCGGAGTGACAAGTAGCTTCCTCTGCTACTAATATTCTATGTATCCATCTAGGGTCACTGGATACCAAGATCCTCTATCTTGAACCTTTTCAAAAGTTCTTGTCGCACCCATCTGTGAGCTTGTCATCCTCTATAGGCTTTCATCTTGAACCTCGTAGCAAAGGCTAATATCTTCATCACTCTAGGTGATATTCAAGCTCCTCATGTATGTGTTATCGCATGGGTGTCATCTGAGCTCGTAAAAGCCCTTCTTTAATTTGCACACATGAGTCTACCTGTCATGTGTCTTAACTTCCAATGGATGCAAATGTCTCTTCGTAGTTTATGCCTTCTTTCCGTGAGAAGCCTCGTGCCACAAATCTTGCCTTGTATCCCACAATGTTTCCATATACTACATGATGGAACTACGAACTCCCTTCAGGTCTCGATACTAGACATCATTCTTCTTGAACTGGTACTCTCCTTCCCTTTCTTCTTGGCTCCTTCTTCATAGCTGGAAGGCTCTGCATCAATGATGTCGCTCAACAATGTCGCATAACTGCACTGTGTCTGAGATTTCTTCTTTCTTTGAAAGTATCATCATATTATTCTTCATCTTGGATTCTTTCTTGAACTGTTGTCACTTGTTCTTCGGAACAAGTCTCATCCTTCTTTTCTTGTAGGTGATTGTACGCGATATTTCCTAAAGTCAAATGCATCAGTTGTATGGTTAGAAACATTTCATAATGCATATTCATAATGGTAAATTCTTATGCATAAAGATATAATCATGCAACTATTTTAGCCAATACAATATTCATCCATATCTCACAGAAACTTTCTAGATGCCTTCCATCTCTACAAGGACAACATTGAGATTGTGCACTAATCCAATATGTCAGCAAAGAGGTTTCATTCTAGATAAGTAGCAATGGAGAGCTGTGTAGCACCATGAGCTACTTACCCATCACATGCATATTAGTAGTATTATGTCATTAATGCAAACATTCTATCATGCATAATACATCAACTGAATATAAACAAATGCATAACAAAACAATATCATGAAATGACAATTGAATACTTTATCTTTATTTGTTTCGTGGGTAGACTCCTTCTTTCAGCTTCATCATCTTCTTCATTCATAACAACATCATTTCTTATCCAAATGCTTAAGATGGATAAGAGGTTCTTCAATAATTGAGTTCTTCATATTCCTCATCGCTTGAGGGATCTTCTTTGAATCGTGAGAGTTAGATCTTCAGTTGCTCCCATCTTATCTTCTATTATTATGAGTTGAGCTTCTTCTTCTGTTCACTCTTTCCAAAGTCTGTTGAAGGTAATCACTTCTTTCTAGCGTACATTCCTCGAATGAATGAATCCCATGATCCTAGGAGGCCATTCAAGGTGGTTATCACAACTTTTGCATTCTCCACTTCTTCTTTTATCGCTTCAAGTTGTTCTTTGATTTGAGAGACCCTTGTAAAGTATGACTATATGGTCTCTGCATTCTGGATCTTCACATTCTTCAACTGTTTTCTCAAAGTCATCTTCCAATTTATGTTCTTTCCTTCAAATAGCTTGATCAAGGAATCAAACATCTCTTTCAGTGTCTTTAGGGAAGACACTTGTGGTATAAGGTGATTCGTGATTAAATCAGCAATGATCTTCTTGGCCTTGACTAAGTTCTTATTGTGTAAGGCTTTTAGCCTCATCTCCCTCTGGAACTGGAACCTTTCCACTTATGTAGGTGTCCAATTTCATTTTCTTCAAGAACTAGTGAGATCCAATACTTCCATGCTTGGAAGTTTTTAACCTCACCAAGCTTTTCATCAAGCTGGTGTGATTAGTCATTTTAAAATGAGAACCTCAACTGTAAATAGCAAAAGATTAGTTCTTACCGATTTGAGGTATCCATCCTGGTTCCGGAGCTGGCTGATCTAGGGTTTGTCAGAGAAACCCTAATTTTCAAAACCTGGAATCTTTCAAATATGATTGGATATAAAGATAGACCTCTTCAAGGTGAGTTGTCCAATGTACTCCTTTTCTGAAAACAGTGGAGGGAAGCTCTTGGAGCAGGAAGCCCTAGTTTTCCAATTTCTTCTGCAGAAATGCCTGATACTGTTTATACGGTATCTCTGAAATTAGTGCTCCTCTGTGTCTAAAATTTTGTATTGAGGTAACCTAATATGTCCTCTTTCCAACACCATAGGTTTGACCACAATTGGTGTCACGATTTGGGAATTATGAGAGTTTTCCCAAGGTGACTTGTTTCAGGATTGTTCAGCATAGCAAAGTTGTACGGACTGCCATGTGTCACTGTTTCACCTTCGGGGTCTGAAACCTTTACCACAGAAAGTATAGTCCATTCCCTATCTGGAAAATCTTGTGAAATTTCATTTGGATCTTTGTAGGCTGATATATTGGAATTCTCCATAGTTGTCCTGTTTAGGGATGAATCCTAGAAGAGGCTGAAACCCTGAATTGGAGGAATCATATCTCCCAGGAATATAGTGAATTTGAGGCTGAAACTTTTACATAGTGTACATCAGGATTTTATTTTCGGATTGTGAAAGTTGCAGCTCCTGAGCCTTCTCCAATCTCAAGATACAATGAATCTACCAAAGCTACCTGTTTTAGTATTTTAGGGTTTTTCAGGCCCGGGGTCAAATTAGAGTTTGACTTTCCCGCAGTTTTACCCTACCAAAAATATCGACCTTGCTCTCTAAATTTCGATTTTGAGGAGGAGAGCAATCCTATGCCGGGCTCACTCAAAAATTCCTCTTCTGTAAAAAGCCCTAATTTCTTATAGTAAAAACTAAAAATGCTCGAAATCAAATTCTGCTTAGACAGAAAGATGCACCCTTCAATGGAGGTTTAACCTAGCCTCCTTTTGTTGATGGATTGTGGAGAGAGACCCAAAAAGTAAGAATCCCTGGCTTCTGCAGCTACAGAATGCCTTCTTCCCAGGTTATCTCTAATACCATGTTAGAATTTTATCATTTAAGCAATATGATCTTAAAACCTTAATTGAGAGAATAACATGCACAACAATCAATCACAAGAGACAATAGACACAAGAGATTTTCTTCAGGGAAACCATAAAGGAGAAAACCATGCAACTTCCTCAGAGATAGAATGAGCACCAATGGCAACAGTAAAACCCAAAGACAGAAAAGATGATCTCCATAGTTGTTCTCTCTCTCTCTCACTTGAGAGAGCATCTCCTCTCCCACTCATGCGCCCCAGTGAGTGAGTGTGTGTGAGAAATAGAGAAGCTCACTCTCTATTTATATTCTTTCATTCACTTAATTTCTGCTCCAACAAGTCGTCCTCACTTAACAATTACTTACCAGGGCTGACTTCTCTAGGAGAGTCTAATAACCCTAGTGCCCCATAACTGTGGGGACTTTTCCCTCTAATCAACATGGAGGGTTAACCTCAATACTTTACATGACTTGTTTATATTATTGAATCTCCCGATGGGAACATCGGGGCATGACATGACTCAATTACATTACAGATACTTCCCGGAATAAACATAGGGGTACAATACATAAGATATACAAGTGAATACACTCTGAAGTTACAAATACATCAACACAATCTAGCCTATTATCCATACAAGAAACAAATAATCAAATAATAAAAGAGGGACAATAGAAAAAGAGATAGTACACCAGATATACATGGTAAAACCCCAAATGGAGAAACATACATGGGAAGGTTTTATCTTCTTTATTTTTCATAAATATAAACTTACACTTGAGCTCCATCCGCATATGTTTATTACAACTTTACAATGTTTCATAATAACATAATCAACATCACACCCAAAGGGTCTCCTTCACCTCTATTATATAGCTAGAAGGCATGGATGAATTACATCCCATAATACATGTGGGATAAATGATTTTCCACCTCCTTATATAACAAGATCCATGAGGTGACAATGTCCTTGACATTGCATCTGAGTTGGCTTCTTGTTTATTAAAATTCCAATTGGCTAATTAACTATCTTGAACTATGTTAGGAAAGCAGTGAACAAGTCAACAACAATAAATGCAATGGCAATGATTAGTGTTGATGGTACACTATAAGCAGGTGCAAAGTACTATTGAATAGAGCTAAGACTAGGAAATGCAACATATGGAACAAGCTATTTAACATTTTCCATAAGAATATCCATAAAAAAATGCATGTCAAAGCAAGTTGTAAAATTGTAAACAATTCTTAGTTGAGAGCATAAGAGAGAGCTAGCCCATTTTGTAACATACAGAGAGTGGGAAATCATTTCAAAAGTCGATATATCTATCGAAACCATAGAATATGTGTGAGCATAGCCTATGTACTATTGAATAGAGGTAAGATTGGGAAACACAACATATGCAACAAATTATTTAACACAGTTTTTGTAACCATATCCATAACAAAAGAAGGCATTCTAAAGTAAGTTGCAAAATTGTATGAGAGGTTAGCAAGGCTACATACAACAAATAACGCATTAAAGTCATACAGTGGAGGAAGTCCCAGTAGTCCCCACCATTGCATTCGACAGAACCAACGTCAATATTTAATCTGCTCAAGGGTTTGAATGGACAACGACGACGTCACTGTTGACACTGATGACTCCATAACTTTGTTATCTCTCCAATGGCAGGCAACACCATCCTTATCTCAATTGGAATTTTGGGTGGTTGAGCGGCTCAAGGGTGAAGCCAACGATTGACTTCACCCTTGGCCACTCAATTGCTCGAAAGTCGAAATTCCAATGGAGTTACATTCATTGGGAAATAATTGACAACAAAAACACCACCAACAACATCAACTTTAGCATCGGCAAGAGCAGTAGTTGCAGCTTCATACATGTAAGGACTACATCATGCTTGCGGGGTTTCTTATGGTGGGAGGATTTAGAGTTGGAATTTCAAATCCAATCTATCTAGTGGTTTTGATCAATTTTATGAGATATACATGTTTTAAATATTCCATAAATGACGAAGCTTGATTCAAATCACCATATGATTAGTATTTTGCATAATTTTCCTATCAAATTCTATGTATCCCTAAAAGCATGGAATTGGAGTTCTATCTGCATGTATAAAAAGTGACTTAAAAAAAGAATTTGTAATGAAAAAAATTTACTCAATTTTTAAAAAATAAAATAAAACATGTCTATAAAGATTTTTAAAATATGTTTATACGGATTAAAAAAAACATGTTATTGTAAAATAAACAATAATGTAATTGTAGAGACCAAATGTCTATAAATTTTGGTTTTTGAAAAGGTTGATTCTATTTTGCAATAAAAATATAATTTCAACAAAACAAAATCTCCATAACTCCAATCCTATCAATGAAATAAATATATATAATAACTAGCAATTGCCCCAAAAGGTGCAATAAAAGGCCGAAGAAAAATTGAATATATACATAAATTGAATTGAAGAGCAATATCTCATCCTAGAATAAGTGCACAATGGACAAACCAACCTAAGAAAAACACTTCTCAGTTGAAAAACAATATTTCTTGATGTTTGAATATAGATGATTATCACACTTAAAGTCATAAATATTGTAAATTTATATTTACAATAATATTTGTAGACAATGTTCTCTTAGTTTGTAAGAACACAAAGAAATAACCAAACCTAACGAAATGAATAGATAAATGTACTTGTATATTTATATTAAAAAGTTAGAGAAACAAAAATAAATGTTAAATTTCAACATGTTGATACTTCACATTGTCTAGTAAGTTATGTGATGTGCAAATGAAGTTGTTATCTATGCTACTTGGTAATGGATTTTTTTATCATTGAGATTGAGTAACGTATGAGTTTTGACTACTCTTTTTGTATGTAGCTAGTGTTTTTTTTTCGAGTTTTGAGCAAAGTCTTTTGATATGATGGTTAATAGTTGTGACTTTTGAGGGTATCTTCTTTTTCAAGACATTTGGGTCTTTAGTTTTCTTGCTATGTTTTAGTCTAGCTGAGATAGCTAGATGAAGGTGGAATCTTTTTGGAAAATTGTAATTATGTATTCTTTTTAGCTTTGCAAAAAATAAACATTAAAATTCAACACTTTTGATACACTACAATGCTTTATAAACATTACATGGTAAAATTACTTTAAAAATGTAAGTATATTTGATTTTGTATATCCATATTGAAAATGTACATTATCCTCAACATGTTCTAAAGACTAAAAACTTTCTAAATAATACATGATAGACTTACTTAAAAATTGTAAGTCTATTTAATTTGATTTTGAAGTCTACATAGAAGTACATTATTTGATTTTAAATTCCCTAATACTGAAGTGTTATTCATATATGGAATAACACATTCATAATAAAGGTAAAATATAATAATAATAGTACTACACTTTCTAGAATATATCCATGTGCATTTATTTAAATTACTTGATATTTTCTTTAATATGTGGAATACTTATATATATATGGGGGGCCTTAAGGGATAAGGGCTCTACGGCTAGAAAAAAGCTCGGGGAAATTAATGCGAGGAGAAGCGAAGGACAACAAAATCAAAAGCTTATGATCTTAAAGGTCTAAGTTTTATAGTTTTTAAAGTTTTTTAAGGTTAAAGTCCTCTGCTCATTATGGTGATCGACAAGATCGATTATGACTCAACTATGCCGGAAGGCCAAAAACACATTTTTTCACAAGTGGCAAATAAAAATGACGTTCTACAGACTGTTGACATGCCAGAGAAACCCAGGCACGATCTTTTCAACAAGGAAGAAGATGTTGTGATAACTTCATCAAAAAATAATGAGAACAGGAAAAGAGTCAGAGCTAAAGCGAAGAAACACACAACGACATTGATAGTAGGGAAAGACATATCGCTAACAGAAGTACCTGATTACTTGTCGCTAGCTCTGGTAGGAAGATTTTGCGGCAAGACAGTTGGCGAAGTCGCCCTTCGAAGGTGGATGGAAGAAAAATGGAGTCCTCTTCTGCGTCAGCTTCCAATGTTTCACATTGTGTCGAGAGGATGGATTTTGTTCCGGGTCAAGTCAGAGATAGAGAAGCGACTGTTACTTGAAAATAACTGGCAATGGGGGCCTTCAGGTTTAATCCTAAAGAATTGGAGCATGGACTTTGATGCTAACATGGAGCCGCAGAACAAGCATAAAATATGGGCGATTCTACCAGGTTTACCCATGATGTTTTGGCAAAAATAGATAATGGAAGCAATAGGAGACAAAATTGGGAAATTTGTAGCCTTGGAAGAAGAATGGGAATAGAAGGTGGACAGAAGGTGCGCCAAAATTCTCATTGAAGTAGACCTGGGAGAGGGGCTGTATGAAGAAATCCATATGGAGCTTCATGGGAGCATGTGGCATCAGAGGTTGGAGAACTGGAAAATTACTTTCTAGTGCTTCTCATGCAGAAAGGTCGGACACTTACCGAAGGATTGCCCCAATCCAGAGCAAAGACAGTTCAGAAACCAAAAGAAGGGAAAGAATGAACAGGTCATAGAAAGTGGCGAGAGCCTATCAAAGGGTGAGGAGCATAAAACAAAATCGACAGAAGAAATAGTTTCAGCGCCCCCGAGTAAGATGGAACTCAGTCCTGAAAACCTTACATCTATCCATACTGAGAATTTAGGAAGCCAAGAATAGCCTTCTCCGCGGACATTTGTCTCGTAGGCTGATAGAAAGGTGGTGACTCCTATGAGGACCACGACGAGCTCGGAGTAGACAAAAACAATTTCGTGCATGCGAGAATCTAGGAGGTGACACCGGTTAAAGAATGCAAAGGCATTTGTAGTAACGAGGGAAGAGAAGGAAAAAAGGTGACATCCCCTAAAGAGCCTCCTTCATGGGTTAAACATAAGATTTACAACACATGGTCAAAGGTGGCGGCTGATAAATATCAAGTGTTGACCAGAGGGTTATCATCAGATAAGGTACCCAAGGTCACTTTGGGTAGGAGATCTCATATTGCAGTTGCCAAGTCACAAGCTAAGGTGGAGGTGAAGAATGGAAAACATGCAACCATTGGTAGGGCCCTTAGAGTAAGGCAAGCCCAGGACAGGGTCTCCTAATGCTGGTCTTATCATTCAATGAAAGGGGGTTGGGGAGCTCCCCTAAACTAAAAGCTCTTAGAAGAATGATCGACATTCAAAAACCAATAATCATTTTCATCCAAGAAACAATGATGGAGGGAGAAAAAGCAAAGGAAGTTTTGGAGCCATGGTTGAAGGGATGGAGTTTTGACCACATCAGCTTTGAAGGACATTCTGGGGGTCTGATAACTACCTGGAACCAGGAGTATGAGGAAATGCTTGTGGAAAAGCATAGCACAGTACTAAAAATAGTGCTGAAGGAGAAAGCTACAGGAATGGACTTTGCAATGTATAATGTATATGGACCATATTAAGATCAAAAAGGGTTTTGGGAATCCTTGTTCTCCTCAGGAATGCTAGAGCCAAGGAACGCAATACTCAGAGGAGACCTGAATCTAACCCTGTCTGAAAAGGAGAATTGGGGAACCCTAGCACGTCAAGATGGTCTGAGTACATTTTTTGCTCACTCTTTGAATCCAAGGAGTTGGTGGACATTCAACCGCTAAATCTAACCCCTATGTGGAGGAACAACAGAAGCGGGGACCAGGAAATCTCTAAGAGGTTAGATAGATTTTTGCTTTCAGAAATTTTTCTCTCTGAGTCTTTAGTAATCAAATCCTGGGTCGAAGTAGGAGTTCTGTCAGACCATCTCCCAGTCTTCCTACAAATTCAAAACCCAGAAAACAAACCAGCAGCTCCATTCAAATTTAACCCTGCTTGGTTGATGGAGGAAGACTATCATAAGTTGATATGCAGTTCATGGAGACCCTCGGAGCAAAAGCCTATTGTCACATACATGAAACAACTTTCGAAAAATTTACAGGAAGTTAAGAAGGTGACAAAACCCCGGGCTAGGGTTTACTCAACGAATCAACAGAAACAACTCAAGGAAGTGGAAACCTCCTTAAAAGAGATTTACGAGCGAAATAACACTGGTGTATTCTCAGAAATAGAGCTAAAGGAGGCAAAGGGAAAATAACTAAAAAGAGAAGAATTGTTAGCCAAGAAGGAGGAACTACCAAGGTTAAAGAGCAGAGCAATTTGGATAAAAGAAGGCGACAATAATACAAAGTTGTTCCACAATTTCGCCATCCAAAGAAGGAATCAGAACACAATTGCGACAATAAAGGACCTGAATGGAGAAATGTTGAGCTATTTTAATGAAAAAGCAGAGGCCGGGAAGATCTTCTTCAAAGACTTATTCAAGGAACCGGAAGGATGCAATATCCAAGAAATCCTGAAGGTCATCAATTTATTTCCAACATTGATTAATGAAGAAATGAGCAACTCCCTCAAGAAAGAGGTTAGAGGAGAAGAACTGGAGAAAATTGTATACTCTCTCGAGAAAGGGAAAATCCCAGGACCGGATGGGATCACCACAAATTTTTTCAAGGTTTTTATGAACTGGTAAAGGAAGACCTTATGAAGGCGGTGCAAGAATCTCAAAGGGTTGGGAAGGTACTACGAGCCCTGAACTCCACTTTTTTTGTACTCATCCCTAATAAGCAAAATCCATCCTCCTTTGAAGAATTCAGACCAATATCTTGTTGCAATGTGGTTTACAAAATAATAGCAAAGGTTATAACCCAAAGGCTGAAGCCGATTCTGAGCGAGGTCATAACAAAAGAGCAGTTTGGATTCCTGTTCAATCGACAAATTCACGATGCGGTATCCCTTGCTCAGGAAGCAATGCATACCATTAAAGGGTCAAAAAGATCAGCCTTTTCCTTAAAGTTGGATCTCTCCAAAGCATATGATAGGGTGAACTGGACCTTTCTAAGGTTGGTAATTATTCAAATAGGGTTGGATTTGGAGACAGTCAACTAGATTATGGGATGCATTCAGTCAGCCTCCTTTGCAGTACTTATCAATGGCTCAACCTCAAAAAAATTTAGGGCATCAAGAGGCATCAGACAAGGGTGCCCCCTTTCTCCCTTTCTTTTCCTTTTGATAGCTAATTCCTTGAGTAGAATTATCGAACATACAAAAAGAGAAGGCTCTTTTAAAGGTATTAAGGTAACTAGCTCAGAAGAATTATCTCATATCCTGTTTGTGGATGATGTGGTAATGATGGGAGAGGGGACATGGGAAAACCTTAAGGAAGTAGAGAAGATGCTGGACCTATACAAGAAAGCTATGGGAATGCACATCAACGTGGAAAATTCAATTCTCTCCGAAAATGGTCTACAAGAGGAGGTAAGAAGCAGTATTAGGGTTGGAATTCCTTACATTGTAAATCCTATGGAAGAAGGGTTCAAATATCTAGGATTTGTATTCAAACCTAATGCTTACTCCTTTAAAGACTGGATGTGGCTGTATAAAAAATTGAAGGATGAATTGGTTGTTGGACATATAACTTCTTATCTAGGGGAGGTAGGCTGGTTCTTTTGAAGGCAATCCTCCAAAGCATCCCGGTCTATTGGGACACTATTGCTTATATTCCAAAAGGTATCCTACAGAAATTAAGAAAAAAGTTCTTCTCCTTCTTATGGTTTACTAATAGACATTCAGAAGGCATCCCCTTAGCTAGATGGAAAATGTTAGCTAGCCCAGAATATTTAGGGGGTTGGGGCATTAAGAACTCCTTTTTATTTTGTCAATCTCTAGCTGCCAAAACGCTGTGGTGTTTATCAAGAATCCTGAGACACTATGGGGAAGAGTCCTAACTTCCAAGTATTGCCCAAATGGTTCCATTCTAGAATGGATAAGGAAATGAGACAAATCTTTAAAAAACGGGTTCGTAGGATGGAAGGCACTGGTATTAGCCTTCCCACAGGTTGGGAATTGGTTGGCATGGATGGTAGGCAACAAGAGAGAAGTAAGGCTAGGAGAAGATCCCTGGTCAGGAGCAAGGGAGAGATTTAAACTCTTAGAAGACCTAATACGAAAACTAAGAAGCTTAGGGATACCCACCCTAAACCAAGCTTGCCTTTTTTCTTCACAAGGGGAAACTTTTTGGAAAAACTTAGAGGCTTTAGTTATAGAGGAAGGTCTTAAAGAGGAATGGGAGGAATATGTTTCATTACTCAAGTCAAGTTTTATTCATCTAGAAGAGGAGAAAGAAGATAAATTGGTGTGGACCAAAAACTCGGTGAATTAGGACTTCTCGACCAAACTAGGCTACAAGACTTGGGTTTGGGATCAACATAAGGGAGAGAAGATGGAATGGTGGAAGAATTTATGGAAGGCAGAAGTGCCTTTAAAGGATAAACTTACCCTATGGTTGACTCTTAGCAACAAGTTCTTAACATGGGACAATTTGCAGAAAAGGGGATGGAAGGGCCCAAATCGATGTGCTCTTTGTTTTTCAGATGAGGAAACACTTGCTCATTTGTTTCATTTATGTTCCTATGTAGAATCTGTGTGGAATACAACATGCTTGGAGCTGAAGTATCAAGGGACTCCAGGTACCTCTCTTGAACACAAAGTAAGTGCATGGTGGAAAGATAGATCGGTACGTCTATATAGTGATCTCCCCTCCCTTTTCACTTATGGAATTTGGTGGGCAAGAAACATTGTCATATTCAATAACAAGTTGATCCCAATTGAACTAACATCAGCTCTTGTGATTCAGTGGATCAAAGAACACAGATCCCAAGAGAAAGAGCAAAAAATCTGAGTTCTGATCCCTCCGGAAATAAACAAAGCTATACCATGGACCTTTTTTGATGGTGCTAGTCAAGGGGATCCTCCTCTGGGAGGCTCGAGAGGAGTGATTTACCTTTCAGTCAATCAAAAGATCCAAGCAAAATATGCTCCTGGACACTGCTGAAATAATAAGGCTGAACTAGCAGCTCTGGACTTGATCCTGAAGGTAGCCATCAACAACAATATTCTCAATTACAAGTTTTTGGGGATTCCAAGATGGTGGTTGACTCGGTGAACAGGAAAATCCAAAGATATGCTCCACATCTACAACAATTACTAAACGCTATTAGAAAGATGTTAGAATTCTTCACAGGATTTAGAATTTCTCACATCTACAAAGAACTGAATATGGAAGCAGATGGACTGTCCAAGCAAGCTCTATTACTAGATCCTGGTAATATGGAAACAAAGGTAATCTCAGAAAACTAAAATCTTGTTCTGTAAAATTATTTTTTGACTATGATAAGGTTCAATACAGGCTCATAGAACTCAAGAGCCTCTTTTTTAGCATTTAAAAAAACCATATTTCTCTCTTTTTGTTTTTTTCTCTTATATATTATTAGGAGAATCCCCACTTTTGTATAAAATTAACTATTAAGATACCCTTTAAGTAGGAATATCTCTCTCACTTAATACCCAAGATGATTCTAGTTAAAAGAAGGAAACCTTAGCTTGTTTCCTTTGAGAGCTCTAGAGTTAATTTCTGAAAGTCCCATGCCTAAATTAAGGTCATTATTTATAGTGAATGATCACTTAGTTTAACTTAGGTGTAACATACCCAATTTACACATGGTGATTTTAGGGAAATGGGGTAAAACTTTTTCTTAAAACATTTCATTTAACCAGTCAAATGTTAGTACTAAAGAATAAACATAAATATGTAAAAACACATTTATGATGATTACATCAACACATCTTTATCTAACCTCATTGTCAATTATTATTATTCAAAATGAAGTTTCATGTGCATACTATTGTAGTCATTTTGAATGACATTGGAGAACACATGCAGATAGGCAAAATCTTTATTTCTATCCACATACTCATAAAATATAAATAATTATATATTTCACAAATATTAAAGAAAACAAAGATGAAACACATAAGATGCACATATATATTAAGAGATACCAATATATGTGGTTCACCCCTAGCCAGGGGCTACATTCACCAAAATTGTTGATATTTCTATTAATTTATTCAATAAAGTTTTACAAAACTACAGTGAAAGTACTGCATTTCATCTTTCTTATCCTCAATAATCAAGGACAATACCAACTTACTAATTAGTCTTATTGCAAGGCTTTTCTTTTAAAGAGTAAAATATCATATAAAACAATTCTCAAAATAGAACTAATAAATATTGCATAAACTTAATGACCGAATTCAATTTTTTTAACTAAACTAATATATACATGTAAAAGAGAACACTCACCCCTTTCATGTAGGTCAAAAGACACGAACTTTCAATTTTACATATAACTTGTGGTTAACCTCAAAGCTTATTTAAAAGCGATCAAGGAGATATTTAAATCTTCCATATTAAAGTTCATTTCTATATTTGCAAAGATATTGTTTCATCATTAAAATTTGATTTCAACATTTAACTAAGAGATCCACATCCATAGGATTTTAATAAAGAAAAACATTAAACTTTATTATTTAATTGTGGAATTAAGCTCCCATAAGTTTGTCGATGCAAGACCGAAATAAGTCTTATTAATTAATCTTTTTTTTTTAAGTTTCCTTTCCTCTTAAAAGACAAAGACAATGTGTGAACAAACAAATAAAAGCTACATTACATTTGAATAAATGGATGTGTATTCTTTTAAATAACATCATACGGGATTACATTTTTCTTAAAATTAACACAGAGATGTGTTGGGGCCCCGAAATTCGCAGGCAACAACAGTAAGGGATTCTTCCCAATCAACGTTCCCAACTAGCCTGTTGACTGTTTGGTATAGGGAATCCGTCCGGTTTACGGTCCGGCTACCGTAGGTCAAAGCAACAAAACAAAGGCTTTACCGGTTGCGGCCCGATCCACCGAGTTTTTGTATTTTTTGACTTAATGTATGATATGCAAGTGCCTAATTAACCATGCAGGGTGATAAGATGCGAGGAGCAGTCACAATGTGATGCGTAGGTTCTTACCTCTCGTCTTAGACTCACTGGCATCCCAATCACAGACAACAAGAAAAGAAACTAACTACCTAAACTATCCCTAGGGAGCAGGATTATCACTTGTAAGTGAGTAGTACATTGTGTACATGCATTATGAAGAGTTACAGTTAGCTGACACTTCTTTCAAGACACATGAACAATTACAGATATTTAAACAACCAGATAGCCGATTATTTCATGAACAACATTTATTACTCACAGTGGAAAACACCCCAAACGCTATTGAAGAACATTCAACAAGAACATAGGTTCAGGAAGTTAAATACTCTCACAGTAAATGAAACACAGCTGAAAACGAAATAGTTCCTCTTCAACATTATTCATTTAGTCGCATTCATACATTCCACATTTCGCTCTCTCCATCAAGCAAAAGTTGCACTTTCTGACTATAAAACGAAGTAGTTCCTCTTACAAGCAAAAGAGTTTACAAATTTTTTCAGGGAAAAAGCCCTTTCTAAGTCCTACTTTCGAATATTTGACTACAATTCCAAAAGGCTTCAGTTTTCCCCAGACGCATGATGTTTTAGTGTCCCAAACGTTTCACATTCCTCTATCTTGTCTGTATGCAATCATGAACCACTGGGTAACTAATCAGTTTTTGGGGTCCGCGCATTTATAGCTCCGGATTTCGTCCTTTACTCCCCTGGCTCTCCTGGCGATTCCCCTGGTTTCAGTTATACTCCTGCCAAAACAGTTTGTATTTCTTCGCACCACGGTAGATTGACCGATCTCCTCAAAACCGCCTGCAATCAAATCGACAAGCATGATTCAACAACAACAAATATTACCAATTGAAACAACTATTCCACAAGGAAATGACAAGGCGCACCACCTGTGGGCTTGACAAACCTAGCCTACGACGGTCAACAGGAAACTCGTTGGCGGGAAAACTTAAAGTCGGCAGTCGGAAGGAAATAACATCGGAGGCCAAAAGGCTTTCCCAGCCACAACGGTGGAAAAGGCACAATTTACGGACAAGCGAAATGCGGGCAAGAGAGGCTTTAATCGAAAGTCGGATGGATTTGTACTTCGGAAGCCAACAGACTTTAAGAGCCGCAACAGCGGAAAAGAGAAGGCTAGAGCCATGCGATGCACGTCGAAAGTCGGATGGATTTACGTTTCGGAAGACAAATGGATTTCCCATCCGCAACGACGGACGAGAAATGGCTTCGGGTACATAGCTAAATCAGGTTAAAATGCATCGGAAGTCGGATCTTTTCACACTTCGGATGGCAAAACAGTTTGGGAGCTGCAATGGCGGACGGGAAAAGGCTATCAACCGTTGATTTAACAAAAACGACTTAAGTGTTTCAGACAGCTCTTCAAATCAACATCGGACAGAGACTCTGTCATACTTCCGCAGGGGCGACCACAGCAAAGACAACTGGTTTGATCAACAAGCAAAAAACAAGCTTAAAAGCTGCGACTCACCATGAACTCCAACGCAATCGAAATCTGATCCTTGGTCAAGAGTTAAGCTTTTGTAGTCATTAAAAATCAAAACACAGACCAACAACTCAAAGGATTCAATGACCAAAGTAAAATCATGAGGAGGGGTCCAAAATTTAAGAAATTTGGGGAGAATAGTTGCAGCGGCAACAATTGGTGATTACCTGGTGAACTTGGATCTCTGGGCGATTAATCTTTGAGTGACAGACTGTTTAAGAACAAATGCATTCTATTGAATTCTTCCAGCTATCTGGATTTCTCGAATGCCGGAAGTGTGTACCTTCAATCATTGATAATAGTCCAATTTGGGAGAGTGGAAACCAAGATTTTCAAGTCTAGATAACTCTGTTGAGGCCAGAAAATGAGTTTCATTATTACCTTTGTCTTTAGGTAGCTGACAGCTTGGACACCATAGGATTGTAGCATATGGTAACAGAAATATTCGTTTGTTCCTCGTCCCCATGCCATTTCAGCACTTTTTGTGCTTTTGGACTTTTGTCCCTTTTCATATGAGTCCTCCTGTACGCCTTTCTTATTGAATTTTAATTCAGGATCCTCTATCCCATAGTGTCCTTTTTTGTGAGTGGTGTACTTCAAGTTTCAGCTCACGGATGGAGAGGATCTTTTGGCAATTTAGTTCTTATGACTCAGCACTTGCTTTGATTTATGATGCTTTCGTAGGAGTTTTTACACTTTATTTGCCTTTAGGCATTCGTTTCTTGGCATGGGATCATTTATGTTTAACATACTGTTCACCTTGCTCCTTTCCATGGGTCTTCTACTGTCGCTCCTTAGAACAATATAAATGTGACGTGGATGGAGCCCCAACATAGTGTTCCAAACTCTCTGAATCCGGTTTATTACATAGGGATTAAGCAGGACTTCAATGCACACAGAATTATTCGAGAAAATGACTAAGCTGGAAGAAAATCTTTAATATAAACAGCAACCCATAGTCTGATCACTAAATTGTTTATCACTCCCAAAAATTCTGATGTTCCCCATGCAACCGCAGTTTCGTCCCCTTTATTGAAATCAAGAAAAATCAAACTAAAGAAAACTGAAAAACATGACTCAAAAGACTACCAGACGGATTATTTATACACAAGACACAAGAAATCAAACAACTCAGGAAAAATAAGGCTTGAGAACCAAACCATTTACCGGTAGGTTCTCCTCCCACCCCTGTAGATCTTGTAACTTGTAAGTAGAAGGACCAAGCTTGGCTACAATCTGAAAGGGGCCTACCCACAACTGTTGGAATTTGGTGTGCTTTCCCTTCTCATCATGGGGGTGGTCCTATTTGAGGACTAAGTCTCCTACTTCAAAGTCTTTTGTCCCAACTTTGTGCTTGTCAAACCATCTCTTAACTGACTCTTGTTGTTGTTTAAAGCATTCTTTGGCTTTAAATCTAGCTTCTTCTGCTTTCAGGAGATTATATATTCTTATCTGTAAAACTTCATCATCAGACCCTCTAGACTCTTGAGCTAGTATGGAAGATGGTAGCATGATGTTGGGAGGAAGAATGGCTTCTTTTCCATAGACAAGGGTATAAGGAGACACTCCTATTGCAGACTTGGGGGTGACTCTATCAGCCCACAGGGCGTTTGGTAGTGCTGAGTGCCAACTCCTTTGGTTTTCTATGACCCAGCGAGTGAAATAATCAGTCGCAGTCAGAATGTATTTGTGTTGGAGAGAAGAATTCGGTTTTATTTCTCCAATAATATCCAACCCCCATTGCTCGAATGGTTCCGTGATCATCATAGGCTTTAGGGGTGCTGCTGCTTTAGGCTGTCTTCCACCACACCTTTGGAAAATATCACATTTCCTGACATGTGCATGTGCATCCTTGAAGAGTGTAGGCCAATAGTAACCGGCTCTGAGGATTTTGTGGGCTGTAGTGTCTCCTGAATAATGTCCCCTAGCAGGACCGTCATGTAATTCTGACATTACTTTCTTTGCATCTTCTTTTTCTAAGCATCTGAGGAGCACCCCGTCATAATTCCTTCTGAATAATACTCCTTCAACAAGTTGATAGGAGGCCGATTTAAGACGCAATGCTCTTCTTTGCTTGGAATTCCAATGTTCTGGCAACAGCCCTGACTGCAGGTAATGCACAAGGTCTCTATACCAAGACTCGGGAGCTGTAAACAAAGTACATACATCCATTACATGTAAATCGGCCTCATCCTCCCATGATTGCTCTTCATTGTTCCCACTTTCAGTCATCAGCTTGCACAATCCTTGTCCTTTAACTATAGAGGCTGGTTTGAATTCAAGGTCGTATTCTTGAAGAGCTGTTACCCAGTTGCCCCTCCTTTCTCCTAACTCTTTCTGTATGAGAAGGGATCTTACAGCTAGGTAGGGGACTATTACCTTGGTTCGATTTTTTAATATATAAAGCCTGAACTGCTTCACTGCCTTAAAGATTGCGTAAGCTTGCTTATCAATGGCTGGGTAGTTTAATTCAGCCCCTTGTAGACCAGTACTCATAAAGGAGATTGGGAATTCATCCCCCCCTTCTTCCTTTTGGGTGAGCACAGCTGCCAGTGAATCATCAGATGCAAATGTATACAGAATAAAGTCTTTATCAAAGTCTGGGCTTTTCAGGGAGGGCGCATGTGCAACAACAGTGTTGATTTTACTAAAAGCATTCTTTTCAGTTTCAGTCCACTTAAATTGTGCATTTTGTTTCACCATCTGCTGCAGTGGCTTAACCATCTGAGCAAAATCAGGGACAAATCTTCGCACGAAGTTTATAGTTCCCATAAAAGACTGCATCCCTTTCTTATTGTGGGGCAAGGGGATTTGTTCAATGGCCTTGATTCTTTCTGGATCTATAGAGATTCCTTTCTTCGAGACTATGTGACCTAGCAACTTGCCTTCCATGACAGCGAACACACATTTCTTAGGATTGAGGGAGATGCCATATTTCCGACATCGTTCGAAAATTTGCTTCAAGTGAAATGCGTGTTGTTCTCTTTTCTTTGAGAATATTGTAATGTCGTCAAGGTACACTACAGCACTTCGTCCAATCAATCCAAAGCTATGTCCATAGCCCTCTGAAATGTCGCTCCAGCATTAATCAGCCCAAAAGGCATCCTTCTATAGGCAAAGGTTCCCCATTTGGTTCTGAACGTTGTCTCCAATCTATCTTCTTCGGCTACCAATACTTGATTGTAGCCAGAGAAACTGTCTGATAATGAAAACAATTCAGAACCAGAGACCATTTGTAGCAGTTGCTCCATGGGTGGCACAGGGTAGTTATCTTTATCGGAAGCGCGGTTTAGATTTCTGAAATCCACGCATAATCTGATTTCTCCCGACTTTTTTCTAACTGGTACCAGATTTGACATCCACTCAGAGTGTCTGAATTTAAAAATGATTCTAACATCCAATAATTTCTTCACTTCACTCTGAATCAGCGGTTCTAACTTTGGATGCATTTTTCTCAACGGCTGCTGGTACGGCTTGACGCCTGCTCTAATGGGGATGACGTGTTTGATGATACTAGTATCATACGTTTTTAAGTCTTCATACGTCCATGCTGAATTTGTCTCTCTCTGTTGGCGAACAGTATTTGCCGAGATTCACGAACTTAGGAGCCGTTTCAGTCCCCAAATTTTTCAGCTCGAACTGTAGTGATGAGCTGTGGATCTTTACGTTGGCTGGACTTCTGAACTTTTCATTTAAATCGAACATTTTTTCCAACGTTCTGACTCCTTTAGGAATGAAATTGTCATATTTCATCTCGGCCTGATGTTCCTCATCATCTATAATGGATCCTTTAAAGACCTCGTCATTTGTCAAGCATTCTATTATTTGCTGATCATCGTCGAACACTCGCAAGTTGGTGATCATATCCGGTACGGAGGGCCTGAAAAGTAGTTCGACAGAACATCAATTATTAGTGGGTACTAGTCTAGCGGCTGATGTGGCCAACAGATGAGCAGCTGCGTTTTTAATTCTTGGAATTGAAATAATGTTGAATGCATTAAAACATTTAAGCAAATCCCATACCTCGTTCTGGTAAGCCCTTAAGTGAGGAGAAACACAATGTATCTGATTTCGGATTTGTTTCACAATAATTTTAGAATCTCCAAAAACTTTTAAATTACTTACCTTTAACTCAATCGCTTTGTTCAGTCCCTGCACCAGCGCTTCGTACTCAGCTCTATTATTAGTACACTCTAATTCTAATCTACAGGAAAGAAAATGCCTATTCTTCTATGGGTCGATCAGGACACAGCTGGCCCCTGACCCTTCTAATGTCTTAGAGCCATCAAAAAATAAAGTCCAAAAATCATTAACTACTGAAAACGAATCTACTCCTACTGCTAAGTCTACTATTTTACAGTCAATCTCATCAGCTTGTGAGAATCGAAGGAGATCAGGCTGGGTATCAGATGTGTTGCTGGCTTCTTCTGCTTGGTAATTACCGGGTTCCAACTCAATAAAATAGTTTCCCAAGACAGTATCCACAGGTTCATTCTTCTCTTCAAGTCGGGTAACATTGTACTTCATGTGAGGCTCCCTCAAAACCTTAATCTGGTTCAGACTTCCTTTATATGGCAGCCACATATGTGACCAATCAGAAGCGAAATATCCATTAAGTTTGGCTGACCAATCTCTGCTCAGGATAAGGCCGTACGCATCTGGTATATTATCCACCACGATATTAATGACCTGGAATACTTTATCATTTGAAGCCAGACGGACTAGGACATCTTCCATCTCACCAATTACCTTCACATCTATCCTGTCCAACTGAACTACTCTCCACGGGGATGGCTTAGGCTACCCATTGATTCTTTTACAGACAGATATCGGCATGACATTAACAGTTGCCCCTGAATCTACCAAGCAATTATGTACATTGTAGTTAAAGATTTCAAAAGTAAGGAGGAAAGGTGGATGCTTGTGCTTGGACTTACCTCCACTGCTGTTCTCTCCAATCTCTTCTTCTTCTACTGGTTGATTGTTAGTGGGCGTCTTCTCATCTGATGTTTCAAGGGCTCTCAACAGCCTTTCTTTTTGTTGCGGCACTTTTCACATCTCGAATAGTGGAACATTTGCCTTTATCTTCTTTAAATCCTCCACAATGTCATAATCCATCTGCTGTTCCGTGGGATGAGGCCTATCAGCATTCTCCTTACCTTCATTTGGCTTGGCCGTTGTATCATTCTGTCTAGGACTGTGGCTGGTAATAGTGAATTCTGGAATTTTATCAGTCGAGGAGTTATTTTGAAATTTCTTCTTAATATTTCTATGTAACCTCTTAATCTGTGGGAGTATAAGACTGTCTTCTTTAACCGTCCCTTGGCTCCTTGTGGCTACGTTGGTTTCCACAACGTCCTTGTACCCCTGAGTCTTTTCTTCTTCAGCGTCAAATAACGAGACAAAATTCCATAAAGCCATGGTTTCTTCTTCCTGTTCTTTAGTGGAAGTAGAAGTAGAAGTATATTTTCTTTCTTCTTCTCCCTCTTCTGTTAATCTAGAATCTAACAGTTGATTCATGACCAACGTCATCGAATTAATCCATTGAGGACAATTCTTTTCAGAGTGTGGCTGTTGGTGGAAAGTGCAAAAATTGTCCAAGCCTACCTTTGTTAAATTCATAGATGCAGCATTGTGAGGAGGAGGTTGAGACTGATGGTTATCCTCTCTTTTCTTATAATATGGCTTATAAAAAATTTGTGCTTCCTTTTCTTTCTCCATATCTATGATTTTGTTGGAAAGTTTCTGCATCATTTTGGCCATATTTTCCAAATCTGGCGACTTTTCTTCCTTAGGCTTAGTAAACAATAAGGCTTTTCTTCCCGCACCCTTTTCTCCTGACTGCTCTGGATAGTATCCAATACTCTCTCTTTCAGCTTCCACTACTTCAGCCTCTTCATAGGTTTCCGTCAACGTAGGCTTGGCCCTGCCTTTTGCAAACATGGCCAGATCAGGGCCTAAAGCTGAAGTATAATATTCAATTAGAACTTTGTCTGAAGGTCTATTCGTTTCAGAGAAATTCTTGAGATAGGCTGCAAACCTTTGTGTGAAACTGTGCACCTTTTCTTTTCTTTCTTTCTTCAACGCGCACAGCCCTTTCATGAGAGCCGCATGAGTTTTCTGAGTTGCATACTTACTTCTGAAAATTCTTTCGAAGGTATCCCAATCAGGGATAGAGTTAGTAGGCAACCCAAAGTACCATGATGCTGCAGCTCCTTTAAGGGTATACGGGAACAGTCTGCAGACTACATCTTCATGCTCCCCAGCCCTCAATCCTTCTATTGCCAAGTAAAAACTTTGCAGATGATCATCTACTAGTATCTTCTCATTGGGGTCGAATTTAGGCAGCAATTTTTCAAAGGATTGAGGCAAATCATGTAACGGAGGGGTCAGGTTTAAAGGTGATCTGGCTCTCCATGCCGGTGGCGGATTTGGCAGGTTAGGTGGTTGGTTTGCGTTTACGCCAGCCATGAGCCTGGGTGGAGAGTGAGGAGGTGAACCAACTGGAGTGTGAGCAAGAGAACTGTGAGGGGTTTCTGGGCCTTCTTGATTCAAAGGTAGCACAACTTCCTGTAAGGCTGTTTCTACAAGCTCTTCCCAGTCTCCAACCAACACTGAGCCTTCTGCTTCAGGACGATCCTTCTTTTTATACTCTCTTCTGGGCTATTCAGGGATGATTAGCAATCCTCCAATCTTCTTTACATATGCCCTGGTGTGTCTTCTCAGATCATTAACAATTTCGTTGCCAACAGAATATAGATGTTCTCTTTCTTCTGGAATTGGATTATGAAACCCATTGCTTTCAGAACTGTTACCGGTGGAATATTCTCGGGAAAACGGGTTTCCTCGGCCAGCCATACACTGGCGGTCCTCCTTCTAGCGCCAAAACTGTTGGGGCCCCGAAATTCGCAGGCAACAACAGTAAGGGATTCTCCCCAATCAACGTTCCCAACTAGCCCGTTGACTGTTTGGTATAGGGAATCCGTCCGGTTTACGGTCTGGCTACCATAGGTCAATGTAACAAAACAAAGGCTTTACAGGTTGCGGCCCGGTCCACCGAGTTTTTGTATTTTTTGACTTAATGTATGATATGCAAGTGCCTAATTAACCATGCAGGGTGATAAGATGCGAGGAGCAGTCACAATGTGATGCGCAGGTTCTTACCTCTCGTCTTAGACTCACTGGCATCCCAATCACAGACAACAAGAAAAGAAACTAACTACCTAAACTATCCCTAGGGAGCAGGATTATCACTTGTAAGTGAGTAATACATTGTGTACATGCATTATGAAGAGTTACAGTTAGCTGACACTTCTTTCAAGACACATGAACAATTACAGATATTTAAACAACCAGATAGCCGATTATTTCATGAACAACATTTATCACTCACAGTGGAAAACACCCCAAACGCTACTGAAGAACATTCAACAAGAACATAGGTTCAGGAAGTTAAATACTCTCACAGTAAATGAAACACAGCTGAAAACGAAATAGTTCCTCTTCAACATTATTCATTTAGTCGCATTGATACATTCCACATTTCGCTCTCTCCATCAGGCAAAAGTTGCACTTTTTGACTGTAAACGAAGTAGTTCCTCTTACAAGCAAAAGAGTTTACAAATTTTTTCAGGGAAAAAGCCCTTTCTAAGTCCTACTTTCGAATATTTGACTACAATTCCAAAACGCTTCAGTTTTCCCCAGACGCATGATCTTTTAGTGTCCCAAACGTTTCACATTCCTCTATCTTGTCTGTATGCAATCATGAACCACTGGGTAACTGATCAGTTTTTGGGGTCCGCGCATTTATAGCTCCAGATTTCGTCTTTTACTCCCCTGGCCCTCCTGGCGATTCCCCTGGTTTCAGTTATATTCCTGCCAAAACGATCCGTCTTTCTCCGTACCATGGTAGATTGACTGATCTCCTCAAAACCGCCTGCAATCAAATCGACAAGCATGATTCAACAACATCAAATATTACCAATTGAAATGACTATTCCATAAGGAAATGACAAGGCGCACCACCTGTGGGCTTGACAAACCTAGCCTACGATGGTCAACAGGAAACTCGTTAGCGAGAAAACTTAAAGTCGGCAGTCGGAAGGAAATAACATCGGAGGCCAAAAGGCTTTCCCAGCCGTAATGGCAGAAAAGGCACAATTTACGGACAAGCGAAACGCGGGCAAGAGAGGCTTTAATCGGAAGTCGGACGGATTTGTACTTCGGAAGCCAAAAGACTTTGAGAGCCGCAATGGCGGAAAAGAGAAGGCTAGAGCCATGCGATGCACGTCGGAAGTCAGATGGATTTACGTTTCGGAAGACAAATGGATTTCCCATCCGCACTGGCGGATGAGAAACGGCTTCGGGTACACGGCTAAATCAGGTTAAAACGCATCGGAAGTCGGATCTTTTCACACTTTGGATGGTAAAACAGTTTGGGAGCCGCAACGGCGGACGGGAAAAGGCTATCAACCGCCGATTTAACAAAAACAACTTAAGTGTTTCGGACAGCTCTTCAAATCAACATCGGACAGAGACTCTGTCATACTTCCGCAGCGTCGACCACAGCAAAGACAACTGGTTTGATCAACAAGCAAAAAACAAGCTTAAAAGCTGCGACTCACCATGAACTCCAACGCAATCGAAATCCGATCCTTGGTCAAGAGTTAAGCTTTTGTAGTCATTAAAAATTAAAACACAGACCAACAACTCAAAGGATTCAATGACCAAAGCAAAATCATGAGGAGGGGTCCAAAATTTAAGAAATTTGGGGAGAATAGTTGCAGCTGCAACAAGATGTAAATGATTGAAATCATTCTTTGGAACACACATGAGTAGATAAGTCGTTATTTTCAAAAGCCACGCAGAGGTGTAAAGTCTGATGTTTGAAAGGTTATGAAAAATATTTATATGACTAGAGATGATTGATCTTCTCTGCAAATGCATCGACAAAGGAAAGGTATAAGTATTGTATAAGCGGAAAGGGTTCTTTATCAAGTACATGTATTTTGAATCCAACCAAACCCAACCAAAGGTGCATTAACTGTATCAATAAGATACCAAGCACATGACTAGAGGCTACTCTCTTGCTTCAAGTGAAAAATAAACTCGAGCACCTACTTTCCTGTAGTTGTCACTTCATATTAAAGAGAAGGATTATGAGCCAAACGAGGAAGACAATAATGCTAGGGAGATTATGAAGTTCATGAACGCAACTTGTTCTGTTCTTCTCCAATAAGCAAGTATATAATGAGAGTTGTCTTTTCTCTCTGTTACCAATTTCCACTTGTATTTGTCCTATTTTATCTCAAAAGAACCACTCCCTCATATAGGGTGAACAATTTTCATTATGCAGTAGAGTAATAAATGCTGCGACGGTAGTATTGTGGGTCGTTGGATCTCAAACATATTGAGATCCAACAACCCACAATGCTGCCGTCGCAACATTTATTACTCTGCTGCATGTAAAATATTTTGTGCCCTCATATAGATCAATACCGAGTTGGTTGAGTGATAATTAATGAGTGAGTAAGTCGAGCGCGGCAACACTTATCATTCATGGTTTTAAGATTTGTGGAAACATTTAGGATGGTTTCTCTCTATATAGGATGCCTTCACATCATCATTACCGATATCCCACTGACTAGATAGAAATACAGAGTATTATAGTTTAAAGTACTGTATATCAATTGGAAATAAGCACTATAACTATGTTGTCCAATCTACGGTCGGATTTTTCTTCTTCTTAATAACAGAGCTGTAAATTTATATGAGAATGATTGGAGACGGTTATCCCTAAGAGACCGCTCCTTCTCTTTGAAATAAGATGAATAGACCAAGATTTCATAATGTAGAGGTAAGTGACATAAGACAAAAACAATTGCAGGCATGCAGACATAGTTCTCAAAACCAAGCGCCTTTCTCAAAACCATAGAGAAAGAAATCTATTTTCCACTGACTCCTCGATTCCTGCACCGTACTAAATAGTAGATTTGTATAGGATCCCTATACAAATTTCTGATAATTTAATGGGGCTTTGATGAATGTAGCTCAAACCACTTCCTTTCAGCTGTACCCTTCCAGCTCCAATCTAGCATATGTGTTACGTTTTTATTTGATGAATGGACGACGAAAAAAGGTACATGCCTTTTTAAACCCGACTTCGGAGAAAGAAGGCCTTCGGCCTAAAAATACAATTTTAACTTTACAAAATCCCTATATAAATTCCAACATACAAAACCTCTAAAACATGTAAAATAAATGTATTCACAACAATGAAGGAAAGAGTTTTCTTTTGGTTCTATGATCAATGAAGGGATTGTGAACTGCTTTTAATTTATGTTATGTGGATCATGTTGTATGTGTAATGAAGTTGTCTGTGTATGTATGTTGCTCAACTGGGTTTATTTTGTTGGATGCCCTGTGTCATCTCTTGATGCTCCTATGCAAATACAATTGTAAAGATGTATTTTGATTCCTGGGCTTTGATTGATATGACGGAGAGATTGTTGTATTACACCTCCTTTGTAGGCTTACTGTATGTGGTTATACTGCAATCTCTTTTTGATGCATGTAATTGACTTTTGACACAACTTTATAAATATAAGGTTGTCTATTTTTCGGGTAAAAAAAATCACAACAAAAAAAATCAAATTTGTTGAGTAAAATAAATATGTTCACGACAAGGAAAGTAAAAAGGGAGTCAAACATGGAGTTATTTGACCTATGAATTTATATAATATTAGTTTTAAAAAATATTGTTATTTAATCCAAAAATCTACAACTTCTTTTTTAATATTGAGTGCAACCAACTTTTTTTTAATGTCGAGTGCAACTTGCAACTACTTCATCTAATATAGATTTCTAGATTCCGTAGCAACTCCAAATTCTCCACAAGCTTCAGACAATGATTTCGAATGATGTTACATAGATTTAAACGATTAGAAATATTACACATCAAACATTTAAGTTTTAATGCTTACCAGTCCTTTATATATATATATATATATATATATAGAGAGAGAGAGAGAGAGAGAGAGCGAGAGAGAGAGAGAGAGAGAGAGAGAGAGCGCTGAAAATAAATATTGCAAATNATTTAATTTCAATATTATTTTAAGCTCATATATATTAATACATGGTAATAATTCAACAATCAAAATCATTTTAAGTTAATGTATAAAGCTACATGAGCATTATTTTTAATTTAACATATAACCTACACGAGCACTTCCATATAAGAAGTAATTATTATATGTTATTGTCAACGCCAGAGAAAGGATTTGACTCTTTTCTAACACCATTTTAGCACTTTCTGGTTATGCTTGATGTTTACATGTTGTCGATGCCTCTGCCTCTTTTCTAAAACCCATTTTAGCACTTTCTCATTTTGCATAGCATTGCATAAAGATATATATTGGATATGGTTGTTTTTTTTCATCACACGACAATGCACATTTTTTTTTGTAAATTGCAAGAAATTTCATATTAACATAGGTAAAAAAATAGAGTACAGAGTATCAAAATCATGCTATGGGGGCCTGAGACTATTTGGCCTCCTGTTAAGACTTTAAAAAAAGCTAGAATTCTTGTTCAATTGTTCCAAAATTAACAAACAACCCTTCCTAGAGTGGTACCCCCCGACCGACATATTACATAATAGATTATTAAGACCATGAATTGATATAAAAACAAAGCATAATTATATTAGAGAGCGACAATAAAACTGAAAGACACAGAGTGAACCAGGGATGGTCGTGGAGAGTCTAGGAAGTACCTTCCCCATATGTTTCTTCCGATGCTTCCTCTAGTATGGGACATGGTCCATATTCATTAGCATGCGTGTGGTGTGGCTGATTTGTCGGATGTAGCTTTAACAGAGGTTGCGTGACTTTGTCACTGTTGGGTTCCTCACAAACCTTTTTCACATGTTGTGGGATAGTTGTCACCAATGTTGTTAGCTGGGTGTTGTCTTGGTGCTACTGCTCGAGGAATGTGAACATTTTTGTTGTTGCAGACGTCTCACCATCCATGCCATTCTTCTCCATGTTCCCGCCACCAACCATCTCTTTGTCATTGAGAGGAATGGTGTAGTGCCTCCAACTAAATTTCGCTTCTAGGTTATTCATATACTCATCGTACTGGTTTAGGAAAGTCCTTATGCCAAGCACCCTATCTCTTGCTCCAATTCATTTATTTTTCAAATATTTTATTAGTATCCCCATCATGTTCTTGATCATCGAGTAATGTTTGATTCTTCCACCATTTCTCTGTGAAGCTAGGTTCTTAGAGACGACGTGAGACTCCCAGTCATCAATCATGCATCTTACCAGCATTGAGACTTGTGATACGTAGCCATCTGTGGCGCCCAAGTTAACCTTCAACCTAGCTCCGCCCCGACCAGTGTTTCCTCTCCTCGGTGTGCCTCATTGCCTTGGCATTTCCGCACGATGTTCAACTGCCTAGTTGACAGAGGAGAAGACCAACAACACTAGGATGATAATCGGGCTGATATATTTGAATTTGAAGGGCTCCATATTTCTCCTGGTCGGCTTCATTAAACCTTGAGCAGGCATGTGCAGGAAATAACTGTGTAATGAATTCATCTTGGGCATCATAACCCTTCAGCTTTGTGGACCATAATAGTGATTAGACGTCCCAGCTTCCTACAGGATTGGCTTAATGCTCACCACCCTGGGCATTTAAATCTTGCATGAATTGAACCCCACACATCCATCCCTCCACGCCGATCATAGCGCCATTGCCAAATTCCTTTGTGACGGTTGGGCCATGTGATTGTCATATGTGTCTCCTGCATCTGGGGCACAGGGCAATGCACATTAATGGATATTACACCATACCATTCAAAATTACCTTAGATTTGATCATTGTGTTGATATTCTCTTTCTACTGTTGAATCTGAGAAGTGAGATCAATGGTCATGCCACTAAAATAGACTAAGTTGGAATATTAATATTACTCACTGTCCTTCTTAATATAAGTGTTTATGTGTTTGTAACTTCATATGGTATTATGATGTATATTATAATTGTATGTTGTTGTACCCCCATTGGAGATGTGTTTTCCTCCTTTCGGGACGTGATTATTGTGTATAGACCTTGAGGTAAGACCTTCATTGTAAGCTGGGGCAATAGTCCCCAGTGTAACATAATGTAATGTATTTTTGGGGTCTCTCTAGGAGAAGTCAGCCTTGTTAGGGTAAGAGGTCAGCCTCAATCATGTAATAGGTCAGTCACTTGAAAGTTATAAATAGGGAGGCACCCTCCCTCATTTATACACAACTTACACTCTTATCACTGGGCTTGTTCATGTTATGATACAGTCTTTGTGACTGTATTCTGAGGAAGTTTGCGGGGTTTTATGCTTTATGGTTTCCCCAGTGAAAAACTTTGTGTATTGTGTATTTGTTCTATCTTATGCATCTTGTTGTACTTATTATTCTTTCAGATAAATATCCTAACTAAGCTAATAATATCTAGAAAAAATAACAAGAAGGACATGCTACAAAATTGCCTAGTAACACCGAATCAATAATTACTCAAGCTGGTAGATTTTCTTATTCACCACATACAACCATGGTCCATATATAGAAGAAACATATTATGAATGCATTTCATCAATCTTATCAAGGACAATGACCCTACTACCCTTTAACCCTTTCATAAATAATTGCAACTGTAAGTTTGTTTACAAGGAAAAGACACATTCCGCAAAATATCAATCTCTAAATAATGAAAGTTTTGTATCTTGAACTACGTTATATATTAGATACTTCATAAGAAGATATATCAAAGTAATTTATATACGGATTTCGAAGTCCAATAGGGCACTTATTACTCTATATACATGTAATATTATGGGATTTTGCAATTGTTGTTCTCAGTAGCATAAAATTATTAATTGACACAACAATTGTTCTTTCACACTATCCAAGTAACTTTTTCTCTTTCTATCAATTGACACATCAAGCAATCTCTCAATAATTTCATTGAATACAAGACATGTGCAGAATTCAATGGACATATTACCATGATGCAATGGAGGGCAATTATTACTCACTAGGTGTCTCTGCAATAGAGTTAGAGAGATCCAAAGCACAAGGGAACCCTGAGATCCAAGAAGTCCGTAGACATCAAGTTCAAAGGAATGAAAGGGAAAAAGTTAGAAGGATTACAATTAAGTATGGCAACAATCATTTTAAAAATGATTATCATCATAGTAATCAAGCCATAACAAGTTTTATGCTATAACATTGTCCACTTGAATCTTATAATTCAAATTCGTGTTGTATGATCAAATCTCTTATTTGGAAATGTTTTCGCTTCCTTTTTTATTGTACAAGTACTATGATTGTGGTGGGTACTATAAACTCAAATTTGTAGTAGAATTACTATATATATTTTTCTACCTGTGTCAAATCCGATATGATTGGGAGGACATTCAAAGTACGAAACCATCTAGGGAAACATATGACACTTTACATTGGTATAACCCTCTCATGTTGAGGTATTCCAAGACAAAGACATGGTCTTGTGAAATACATGTATCCATATTTCAGATTCAAACAATACAACCAAGAAATATAGAAGGCATAATATCGATGATATAGGCATTGCCGACACATAAGGGATGAAATACATTTATCCATATTTCAAAATCAAATAATACAACCAATAAATCTATAATACATAATATCGATGGCAGGAAAAATGCCTTGTCAACACATAAGAAGGTGGAGGAGCCAATGCACTAGTTTATTTAGTGGACCCATAACCATAAAATGATATCGTATATGCAAGGACAGAGGTGCAGGAGAAAGGGCATAATAAGAAGCATTGGTCAAGACACTGCTTCATATGAAAACAAGTCTCTCCTCATGTGGGTCAACAACTCTTATAGGTGCGAGTCAAGCATGGAAGCAGGCAATTGGGAAGGATTTCACAAGTACGGGGAGGATAACGCCATAGGGGGCCTCTAGAATGAATGATTTTTCTCTATCAATTAAGGTAGTCATAGTGTGGATCACTAGCAATGGGGTGGGTGGTCGTTTCAGTCAGTGCATGGAAGCTTAGCTCCTTTGGCATGGAAAGGAAGAATCCTAGCGATGTCTTGCATACAAATTCTTTTAGCGGGAATAAAAGACAACGTCGGGAAGGTTGAACCTGCACATCTTTGCAAATTTTTTAATAAACGATTCTGACATCACTTGAATAAATTGAAAACCATATAGAAAATTTGTTTCATAATCTTCTAACTAATTCTTCAACAACAGAACTTTCAGTGTGGATTTTTTTTGCAAATTAAAAAGAAAGGATTTGTGAAGAAAACCTTGAGAGAGAAAATTTATGTGATGAAGAGTGAAGTCCACACAAAAAGAAATATGCAAATTTGCACTACAAAAAGAGACCCAGACTACGTAGAGAATCTGTGTGAAGATGTCCAATTACTGAGAGGCATGAGAGCCTAGCCTCACACATATGAATATAGGATTGGTCATGAAATATGTGAACTATTGAAGGAAATACTGTTGGAGGAAACAACCGCATGCTCAATGTACTATGGTAGAGGCAATGTAAAATGTATCCAATAGAATAAAGTATTTGACAGATGAGTTATAACTCAACTCCAGGTGCAGGGTTACAAGTCCCCTCGACTCCAAGACTCTAAGTGGAGTGTTGCATGCACCATGCACCTCGACTGCAACTACATTATTGAATTCACAAATCCATGTTAAGGCGTCAGAGAGAGTAGGGGATATGCAAACATCCAAGTATGATGAATTCAAAGCAACATATAGAACCATTCATTACCGACACCACCGATAATAAATTTAGACCTAACAACACCAACCAAATCATTTAAAGAGGTTGGAATATACCCACCACCATGTAGTCGACAACACATAACATGGCTGTCGTTAGCCTCAAACAACCAATCACGGACCAAAAAATTACTATTTTTTTTTTCTAAATAAAATTTCCTTGCCTGTGTTCATACTATAGTCTGTTATGGAAATTTGACAATCACTCATGAACTAATGTCCCCAACCAAAAATGATATGTCGGGGACATAATAAATGGTAATGGGAGAATATTACTCCATGATGCATGTGAGATAACTCCTTTTACATAAGATAGAGAGAATTATGCCTTCCTTTGCGAGATAAGATATCACCATATCTTACGACATCACACTAGACATCATTACACTTCCAAAATTAACATTACACATTCTAACACTCCCCCTTAATGATGACTAGGGAGAAGGAACACACATGGAGGACGATGGCATTACATTAAAATTCCCCCTTGATGACAACTTCTCGCATTCCCAACAAATTTCAAAGATGCACATACTTTTCTTTTGTCTAGGATTTGGTGAAGATATTTGATGTTTGTTGTTCTTTGGGATAATACTCCAAATAAATAATAAAATACACAACAAGATCTAAAATGTAATGAGCATCAAGGTCAATGTTTTTGTTCTTGGAGTGATATATTGGATTATATGCAAGCTTAATTGTACTATGATTTTCACATATTAATCCAATAGGAGACTTCTGAAACAATCGAAGTTCTGTAAGAACATGTTGGATCCACTCTTCTTCTTTAGTTGATTCCTTAGCTTCCTTGTACTGTACTTCACAAGAAGAAAGAGAAAGAGTTCTCAACTTATTACTAACCATGAAATCGAACCTTACCTAAGTTGAAAGATGTACCCTACAGTAGACCATATATATGAATTATCTTTTGCCCAATTAGAATATGTATAACCAATAAGTGAAACTGTAGCCCTGCTCAAATAGAAAACATGATAATGTAATGTCCCCTATAAATAGTTGAGAATTCTATTTGCTTCCTTCCAATGGATTTTATGATGATTTTGCATAAACATAGAGACCATACTAACGACAAAAGAGATATCAAGCCTGTTGTGTGTCAAACATATCAAACTCCCCACAAGCAAATGATAAAGAGTTGCATCAACAAGAGGAGTCCCACAATCAATAATTAACTTTACTCCAGACTGAAATGGCATTGGTGAAGGCTTACAATCACTCATATGAAACTAAGCAAGAAAACCTAAAGCATAATTAGGTTGAGAAAGGAAGATACTGTCAACCACATGCCAAATTTGAAGACCCAAAAAATAGGCCTAAATATGTCTTTTCAAATTGATGCTTAGGATTATTCTTCAATTCTTGTATTAATACAAGCTGACATTTAGTAAGTATTATATGATCCACATAATTACCACAATGAGGACATCATCATCAAAGCTCTTAATATACAGATTTGGATCAAATCTACACCGATTGAAACCATTATTCAAGAAATGAATATCAATTTTCTCATACTAAGCTCTAGGTGCCTATTTAAGACCATATAAAGAATTTTTTAATTTGCATACCTAACTTGAAGTTTCAACAATGATAAAACTAAGCAGCTATTGCATATAACTTTTTTCATGAAGATCACCATTTGAAAAACACTCT
The DNA here is from genome assembly GCA_001517045.1 of Pseudotsuga menziesii. Classification (NCBI taxonomy): domain Eukaryota; kingdom Viridiplantae; phylum Streptophyta; class Pinopsida; order Pinales; family Pinaceae; genus Pseudotsuga; species Pseudotsuga menziesii. The sequence continues at coordinate 351,515 of LPNX010861753.1, forward strand.
TGACATCCATTTGGTGTATTTCCCATTTGATAAGATGCAACAAGATAACACATGGTTCTTATTTTGTTCATTTTAGCAATTGGAGCAAAAGTTTCAATAATAATATATACCTCATTGTTAAGAAAAACCTTTTGCTACTAACCGAGATTTATATTTTTTAATCTATCCTTCTATAGTGAAATTTGTTTTATAGATCCATTTACAACCAACTAAGTTCTTTCCAGGAGGAAGCAGAACAAGAGTCTGAGTCTTGTTCGTCATTAATGAGTCATACTCTGTAGTCGTAGATTTTTCCCAATCAAGTTTTCCTTTAGCTTAAGCATATGTGGAGGGGTCATATGTGGCCAACACTTTCATCGTGAGAGCAAATTCAAATCTAGTATGATGAGTATGGGATGGAATACCAATCTCAGGACCTGCGTATTCAAGAGTTTTACAAGCCCAAACATGAAGAGGAGTAGTGGTGGGAACCACTCTAGTATCTTCGAAAAATTAAAGTGGATCGGTTGAAGAAGTAGGTGATATAGGATCCATATCAGGAACAAAAAGAGAGAAAGGAGTAATAGGTATAGGAGCAACACAATAATGAAGGAAAATTGAAGGTAACATTGTTGAATTAAGTTGCAGCTTTAGAAGATATTCTTATTTGATTAAGTCATAACCCTAAAAGAATAATTCTAAAACATACTCTCAAAGAATTCAAGTGAAAATAGTCAAGTCGGCCCCACAAAAATCACTGGGTAAAACTACCTTAGTCACCGAGTAAAACTACCCCAACATTGGGTTAACCTTCCTAAGTGAAGTCGAGCCAGTTAGTGGAAAAGTCAACCAGAAAAGAGTAGAGAGAGAGAGAGAGAGAGAGAGAGAGAGAGAGAGAGAGAGAGAGAGAGAGAGAGAGAGAGAGAGATAGTGGAAAAGTCAACCAGAAAAGAGTAGAGAGAGAGAGAGAGAGAGAGAGAGAGAGAGAGAGAGTAGAGAGAGAGTAGAGAGAGTAGAGACTATTATTCTTGGGGTTGTCTTATCTTTGCTTCTTGTATTTTTCTATGTGAGAGGTTTAGATCATAATTGTATTAACATTGTACTTGGTTGACGAATCTATACTAGAAGTTCTATTGTTTTTTTTTTGTGAGAGGGTTTTCCTAGGATAAATCTTTGTGTATATAGTTGAATGTCTTTCTTTCAATGATCCTTATGCATGCAATTATTGTGATGTGATGTGTTACATGAATAAAAGTCTATCGTAGTTGTTGGTAAGTAAAATTATAACATGGTATCAGAGACATGCTGAAAGAATTCAACACAACAACTACAATTGTCGGAGATTAGGGCTTCATGCTTTAAACCCTAGAAGGCAGAATCTAGTAATCTGGGAAGTTTCACTATAACTTGATTTTACTAAAGGTTCAGGAGCTAAAACTTGGACAAGTTGGAGATGAGATATTGATGTACGTTGTGTGCAAGTTTTAACCTCATATTCGTTGTACTTTATAATTTATGATCCATGCAAAACAATGTTCTAGCCTCTTGCAGAATTAAGTTTTAAATAGGTGACCTACGGAAAAATGTCAGATCTTGGGCAATGAAACTCCAAATTAAATTTCATAAAATTTTACAGAAAGTGAATGAACTTTAGTTTCTTTGGTGTAAGTTTCGGAATCCAGTGTGGAAATAGTGACACGTGGAAGACCGTACAAGTTCACTATGCTGAATCAGTCCATAAACATGTCACCTTGGGAAACTTAGCTTAAATTGCTCTTGGTAAATCCAATCTTTCTCTAACATATGGGGTTGGAAAGAGGACAGATGAGGCTACATCGGGCCAAAGTTTCAGAGCTTGAGGAGAAGAAATTTCAGAATCACAGTATAGGTAAGACCAGACAACTAAATAGGCTTAAAAATTGGAGATTAGGGAGGAGGAAGTCTTCTTTTAAAGTTTTTGGTCCCGTGGGCCTATAAGGACATTGATTCAACATTGGAGAATTCAGATGCAACACCATGGAATTCTAAAAATTAATTTGGAATTCTCTCATCATAAATACTAAACTTCCCACCACAACACTCTAGAAAGAAGTAGGTTTGAAATTAAGGTTTTGGCCATAGAGAAGAACCTACAAGCAGTCCTTCATTCAAGGTATGTATACACTGGATCCAAATTGCTTACTTTTGATTTAAGGAAGATTTTAGGAATCCAGGTTACCAAAAAGAGACAAACGTTCCAAAACCTTTGAAGAAGACAAAAGGAAAAGATAACTTATGTTGATGAAGGAAAACATATGATACTCCTAGTAAAAGGTACAACTGGTAAGCACAATAGGTATAACTTGAAAGGATATATGTATGTCTTCTTATGTTTTTAAGTCTACTTAATTTATCATATGATTGGGATGTAGGAAAGTTTATCTTCATACGATTATGTTATTATGATCATTCTTGACACTAAGGTTTGCATGATTATTATGTTCTCTAGCTTGATTGTCTTATGCCTGACATTGATAGTATGTGTTTAACAAGTTAAGGATTTTATGGAAAAATATGGGCATGTGTGAATAAATTATCTATTAGACCCCTATGTCAAGTATGTTGGACATGAATAAGTGTGTGTACTTACTAGAATGATAAACTCTTACGATGAGCTACACAAGTAATGATGCTAAAGTACATTTGTATAGGAAATGATAATGATATTTATGATGGTTATGATCTTGATGCTACTAATAGATTTGTGATGATGCATGTGACATCATATGAGGATGGTATGATGATCATACTAAGACATAGCATGATGATGTACAATGCCAAGAGATATTTTCTAAACTATGAAGGTTAGTGCATCCAGAAGACATGAGGACCAAGGTTGAAGTTTCAACAAAGGTCAAGAAGTTCAGAACTTGATGAAGAAGAAGATCAAGCTTTATAACTTGCAAGGAAGTAGAGTTCAAGAGGGATTCAACCAAACAAGAAAAGGTCCAATGTGAAGGCTGTGAAAGCAATGATCCGTGATCAAGATTTACCCATGTCTTATGGGAAGAAATATCTAGTACGATACTTATGCTCATATTGAGTGTCCTCACCAGATAATGATGGAAAAAAAATTGACTATAGTAATATATGGTTGACCAAAGTTGACATCTTAACCAACCTATCATAAGAGGAGTGGGACAAGTATCAACCACATGAAATATAATAATCATTTGAGTTATTTCTTAAATCTCAAAGTATTTAATTAATATTGTTTATAATATTTGTATGCATATTTGTATTCTTAGAATTAGGAAGTGTATTACACATGTTATAAATAATGCATGATATGGCTAGGATTGACGAACAATATACTCTTAATATGTATGTGATGGGTATGTATCCTATGGTGCTACACAACATTCCATGAGGCATTGTTGCTTGTCTATAATGAAACCTCTTTGGTAACATGTTGAGAGCAATGCACACTCTTGATATTATGTTCTAGTAGAGATGGAATGCATTGAGAAAGTTACCTTGTGTATATGGGATATAGATGAGTGTTGTGCTAAAGCATTGGCTAAGATGGTTACATAATTGTGTGACTTATGCATTGTCATTGAAATGCCCATATGATTTGATGCTTATGAAATGTTACAAACCACGTGATTGAATTTGACATGTAGGAAAGATTATGTGTTATGAACTACAAGAGAAAGATTATGAGACTTGTTCCGTAGAACAAGTGATGATTGTTCAATAGTGACCTTCAAGTAAATTTATAAAATCAAGCATACTGCATAAGTACAAAGCAAGGTTCATGGTTTCTCTCAAAAAGAGGGAGTCGATTATGACAATACATTTGCTCCAATGGTCAAAGCATTGGCTAAGATGGTTACATAATTGTGTGACTTATGCATTGTCATTGAAATGCCCATATGATTTGATGCTTATGAAATGTTACTAACCACGTGATTGAATTTGACATGTAGGAAAGATTATGTGTTATGAACTACAAGAGAAATATTATGAGACTTGTTCTAAGTCTCGTAGAACAAGTGATGATGTTCAATAGTGACCTTCAAGTAAATTTATAAAATCAAGCATACTGCATAAGTACAAAGCAAGGTTCATGGCTTCTCTCAAAAAGAGGGAGTCTATTATGACAATACATTTGCTCCAGTGGTCAGACATACTTCTATCAAATTTTCAATGATGGATATTATATTAGATGAATGTCAAGACCACTTCCTTGAATGGTGTAATCAAACTAGAAGTGTATATAAAGCAAACTCTAGGATTCGAGACTCTCAACAGAGAATCACATGTGTGCAGATTGAAGAAGGATTTGAATGGGCTCATAAGGCACCTAGGGTATAGTAGGTCAGGACATACAGTTACATGATGAGATTGAGGATCACCTAGAGTGATGTAGATTTCAACCTTTGATACAAGGTTGAAGATGGTTTCTTACAGAGGACGAGAATCTTATAGATGGGTGCAAGAGGGAACTTGCAACAAAGTTCGAGATAGAGGATCTTGGCATCCATTGACCTTGAGAGCAAGAAGTTAATATCAATAGAGCCATTTGATGGGAGATGACATAGATAGATACACAGAAGATCGATAGCAAAGAGGACAACCAGTCACTCCAGTGCCAAATGTCCCGATGTGGAGAGTACAAGATGTTAAGATGTAGAGGGGGGATAGTGCTCAATTATAGAACAAGCAGAAACTTCACTTCATATGGATTGACTACGATACAAATTATGGAAACAAACTAAGAGACATTATCACTTAACCTCTATCCATGGAAATGGTTGTTTTCCTCAGTATCGTAGGGATATGCTCATAGTGATATCAAATGTCTCCCCTCACCGAGAGGAAGTACATATCATATTTTGTGAATCTTGGTATGATCCTTGGGATTAGATGTGTGGCAGATACCAGATGAGAGTTTCCTCAGTTAAGGAAAATACATAGTTTATATCCTACAAAGATTCAAGATAATTGGTTATAAACCCATTCCTACATTGATGGTGACGAACCCGAAGTTATTAAGTGATACTTCATCAGAGACAATGGATGCCACCATGTATAGACAAATGATTGGTTCCCTGATGTATTTAACGAACATGAGACCATATCTATGCTTTGATATGAACACATTGAGTTAGTATATGGTTGAGCTGAGACATGTTCATTTGATTGGTGCAAATCATGCGATGAGGTTCCTGAAAGGTACAATTGATTATGGACTCAGATATGTTCCATATTATGAGATTAAATAGCATGGTTATGCAGATTCATATTGGGATAGTAGTGTCGCCGATAGGAAGAGCAATTTAGGAGGTTACTTTAGTTTGGGGTCAACTATGATTTCATGGATCAGTAGGAAGAAAACTAGTGTGGCTCTCAGTATGACTGAACATAGCAGCAGTTACAACTAGTGGTGAAGTTGTGTGGCTTCGAAAGTTGCTTGCAGGTATGTTTGATCTTGAGTTATAGGTAAATTGTATCTATTGTGACAACCAACATTGCATAAAGTTGTCAGAGAACCTGGTGTTTCATGACAAGTCCAAGAACGTTGAGATCATGTACCATTATCTAATGCTTATAGAAGACATGGCGTCTTCACTGTATCTCCTTTATTTTGTTGGAAAACCAAACATTCTACCACAAAATTTTGGGCATTAGTTTTAAGACCTTCCCAGAGAAAATCCTTCTTGATCCTATGGTAAGTTTTAGAGAATCTTGAATGTACTCGTATAGGATAAGTGTGCAATTCCAAAAGGACCTTCTATATGAGTTGAGAATTCATACATAACAATAGGTGATCCTGGTACCACAGTGAATCACTCTTCCACACAAATTTATCTAGTGATCTAGGTTCCTCTTGTAGTTTTTGAATTATCCTACATTCCGTCTGATCCTCTTTCCATTATGTCATTTCTTCTTCCATCCAATTAGATTGCATAATGGAAGCAGAACAAAATAATCTCCCTATGTCATTTCTTTTCTTGAAAGTGCATATGGCACCACATTCTTATTTTCGCATTTTGTAGATAATTTCTAATACATAACCTAGAATATTTGAAACCCTTTTTTGTTGTTATTCTAAAGATACTCACTACTCCAAGAAGTACTTAAGACTGTCATGACCTATTCTTTCCTTGAAGTGTCTTCCTATTAGGTAATGGAACCATTTCTTAATTGCATGCAATATGGCCAACATTTCCTTTTTCAAAAATTGGTTTGAGTAAGTTTTTCCCTTTAAGTTGGCAGCTTTGAAAGGAAAGGGGCCTTCCTTATTGCATTAAAATTGTACCAATGTGATTCCTTGAGGCATCACATTCCACATTAAAGGTTTTTGTGAAGTCAAATGCGACTAATACAAGAATCGTACAACTAACCACTTTATTTTTTCAAAAGCTTTGGTTGCTTATGAAGTCCAAGAAAATGGATCCTTTTTCAATATCCTTATTAGAGGAGCCGCTACTTGACCATAATTCTTGATGAGCTTGCGGTAGTAGCCTATCAATCCTAAGAATCATCAAATATTTTGCAAAGTTTTAGGTAATGGCCATTCCATTATATCATTGATTTTGTTGGGGTCCACTTTAACGCCTTAATGAGATACAATATAACTCAAATATTCCACTTCCTGAACTTCAAAGGCACACTTAGAAGGTTTGGCATGTAGTTGGTGCTCCTCCAATAGTTTTAAGACCATTTCAACATGTTGTACACACTCTTCCCAATATTTTGTTTAGATTAGAATATCATGGAAAATACTAACATATGTTTTTATAGGAAGGGTTTAAAAATATAATCTATCAAACTTTGAAATGTGAAAGGAGTATTGGTAAGGCCAAATGGTACCACCAAAAATTTATAATGACCTTCATGTGTTCTGAAGGTTGTTTTCAAAATGTTATCTTTCCTCATTTTGATTTGATGATATCTATAATGCATATCCAACTTCGGAAAGAAAATTACTCCGTGTAATTCATCTAATAATTTATCAATGACATGAATAAGAAACCTATATTTAATGGTCATCTCGTTGAATTTTCTATAATATGGGCACTTACACCATGGGAATTTTTTTTGTGAACCATCACCTCTAGTGTAGAGAAAACACTTTGGTCACGGTTGAATGATTGATGCATGCATATAACATTTATTGAACCATGTTTTCAGTCTCTCTCTTTTGTGAGTATGTGTACCTATAAGGTTTTATGTTAGGTGGTACATTTCCTAGTTTCAAGTGACTATCATGGTCACGATCTCAAGTAGGTGGGATACATTTAGGAATTTCTTCAAATACCTTGTAATGCTTGTCAATACCTTGTTGGAGATACACTAGAATAAATGGTATAGATTATTGAACATCTAGTAAGTACAAATGTGCAATTAATCCATGGTGTCCCTTTTTTTTATTAATTTTTTCTTATGGTTAGAGACTATCACTTTAAAGGGTTTCCTTGGAATACTTCTGAGTTCAATTTCATTTCCTTATGAAGAGAATCTCATGAAAGTCCCCAAAATTAAGAGCCATTGTTCCCAATGATTGTAGCCATTATACCCTTAGTCAAAGTTAACACCACACCCATTTGGATTGACATCATTAGAGTATCCAATAAATAATCCCCCATAGTAGGCTTACTAATATGGCACTTCATTGAATAATTTATGGTAACTACATCAGAAATCATTACTTGAAATTATGGGGTTGAATATACAAATCGATTGAGAAGTTTGGCTAATTTTCCATTAATGAAGTTATGGGTAATACTAGAATCAATCAATATTGTTACCTTTTTATTTTTGATATACCCTCCTATCCCAAGAGTTTGAGGAGTGTTAATGCCAACCAATGCATGCCAATATATGGTTGGAGTAGTATCTTCTAGATCTACCTCTTGAGACTTATATGGTTTTGGATCTTCTTCCTATGTAGAATAATTTATTCTCACCACACTTATTATGTTTACTATACTTACTGGCACAGTTGAAACATAGTTCCTTTGCTCTTCTTTTATCCACTTGCTAAAGCACTAAAGTTGTGGCGGAGGAAAAAATTCCCTCAATAGGCGTTGGTAGCATCCCTTCTAGTAGCCATATATTTAATTTTAACTTTCATTACCAAACTAAAATAATTCGCCAATGATTTACTTTCAAAGATACATACCTCATGTTGAATTCTCTCCTTTAAAGTTCCCATAAAGAGATCCAACAAATAATCCTCTGAAATGTTCTTCACTTTAGGACTCAACTTCTGAAATTGCTTAATGTGAACTATAACTAGACCCTTTTGCTTGAGATTTATAAATTGGATAAAGAAGGTGTTTCTCTTAAGGTCCCATAACATGATATCAATCAATGTTATCAAAACCGACCAATTTGGCCAGTTTACAAGCCTGGGCGATATGGATCAGGGCACTAAACCGGAATTGGCCGATTTTGTACAGAACCAAAGGTTTTGAGTAGGAATAAGCCTTCCTGATCAAAACCATCCGGTTCTATATAGGGGCACTTTTTTTTTCATTTTTCTTTACTTTCTCTCTCTCAAAAAAGTTAGGTAATGGGTGGTGGGACTAATTCTAGGTCATACTATTGCTATATAAATAGGCTAGAGACATTTATTTGTCGAGGAGATATATGCCAATGGTGACTCTAACTCTAGGCATGAAGATTCAAATGATTTTGTTATATGATTAGATTGTAGAGTATAGACTCTAGTGTTTTGACAATAGTTATATGCTTATAATTTGACTATAGAGGCCATTTATAGCCTTTTTAGTGATGTACTTTGGTTCAGAATCTTCATATATGGATTGGAATTAATGCTATTTTGGTACGTGAGAAAATTCTCATATTTGTGTACAATTGTTTCACTTCTAATGGATCCACGTGAATATTTGTTTTTCAAATTTTGAATATTTTATGTGTAATTTAGTCGATCGATTTTGTGGTCTTTTTTTTCGGTTTCATCCAGTTTTGGTTTGAATTTGGTTCCTTGGGTCGATCGGTTCAATGACAGATCCAATTATGATAACTATGATATGAATTCATCCGTAAATATATACCAAGTTAATAGGTTCAGTTTTTATGGTCATAAAGATTATGGTACCATAGAAATTGATCAGGGTTGAAATATAAGTATTCGATAGTTACCGATTGTAAAATTGGCACTTAGTGTAGATCAAATAATTACTCCATCTGGAATGTCCGTGTTATTGGATCATTGCCATCAATGTTTTTCATATCAATCTTGGGAATCGAGTACTTACTTGGACTTGAGTTGAACCCATGATGATGTGGATTATGGAGTGATGGATGATCAAGTGTATAGAAATCAAACTTCTTTTTCTCCAATTGCTTTTCAAAATTTTCAATATGTGATTGGGACACCATCTTTTTTTCTCCTTGTATTCTTATTAATTAGGCGAATTAGGGGTAAAGAGTTGTATTATCTCATTCAAATGTTAGGATTATTGTAATCCTCCCTTGTCCACCATAGTCTAACTGTCACTTTACTAGCTTAGGAATATGTTTCCACTTCATTAGTGCCATGGATAATTTATTTGGGGCCCACTTACCACTTGGTGCACCCTCATGCATGAATTTAGGGGCTCCAGAGACCAATCCATAGAATTTAGGAGTCCACACTCAGTCATGGGAGTCCCACCATAAGTTCACCCTACTATGTGTTAAGTTATGCTCCTATGAGCCACATTTAGTTCACTTTCACTTAGTCTAGCGCCACCTTTGCATGATTTGAGGAGATGGGCGCCTTTGCCCACCTACTTTGGTTAGTTAATTGATTGCGAAGCATTTTAGTTGTTAGGAGTCTAGGGATACTTTAGTTGTGATTATTCCATAGTTAGTGATCTCTGGAGTCAGTCCAAGTCATGGGATTCGAGTCACTCATAGAGGATTCAAATTCTTTGTATTGTATCATGAAAGTATTTCATATAGATTAATTATTATTCAATTATGGTTATGTTTTCAACTATTTTCCTCTTGTTGGAATAATTTCACCATGATTGTTTGATAATTATAACATTGAAATTATTCCTCATTCATTCTTCTTTGACCGTGAGTTTCAATCCAACCTAATGATCCTGTGGAGTTGTTAATTTGACATGGTACCAAATCTCTACAGAGTTGATTTACCTTTGAATTGAGAGTTTTATGCAGGTAATTTGAAGAATTAAGAAGATTTGTACTACTCCTGAAGCTACAAAATGGAGAAGTCAATAGCCTTGACATCGAGGATCCTCACACCATTCAATTACCTAGATTGGACGGGAGATATGCAGATTGTGTTGCATAACAAGGGTTTGTATAGGGTCACAATGGGGAAGGAGGTCGAACCCCAACAACCTTTATAGAAATCAAAGTACCTGAACAAACTGGATGAAGCCTTTGGTTTCATGTGCATTCATATCTCCAGGAAGTTACTCTTCCACCTTGATGGATTAGAAACATTGAGGAAAGTATAAGAGAAGCTCAAATCACTAATTGGAAAGTAGGATGAGATAACAGGCCACATTTTGGAGAATGAGTTGATTTCTCTTCAACCTAGGAGTTTTGAAACCATCCAACAATTCTTGTAGAAATTCAAGTCTTTGGTAATGTAGTGCAAGCAACGTGGAATTAACAAGAAGGATGAGAAATTGGCGCTCTCAATTCTGAGCAATATTGGCCCTAAATTTTCAGTATTTGTGTCCACCTTCCACTTCGAGATATTGACAACCCGAAATTGTTGAATTCCCTCACTTGATGCATTCATTGAATCCCTCATTCAAGAACATGTTGATGTATTTGTAACTTCAAAATGTATTCACTTTTATATTTTATATTGTATTTCATTGTACCCCAATGAAGATGTTTGTTCCTCCGATCGAGAGAGTCATTAATATAATAAAGCCATGTAAAGTCATTGAGATTAACCCTCCATTGTAAGTCGGGACAATAGTCCCCACAGTCGATTCATATTAGGGTTATTAGACTCTCCTAGTGAGGTCGGCCCTGCAGAGTAATTGTCAAGTGGAAACAAGTATAAATAGAGAGTGAGACTCTCTATTTGGAACACACACTCACTCAACAGTAGCGCATGAGTGAGAGAGGGGTAGCTTGCATAAGTTAGAGGGAGAACAACTATCAAAAATCATCTTTGTATCTATGGGTTTTACTTTTGCTATTGGTTCTCATTCTATCTCCGAGGAAGTTGTGGGGTTTCCTCCTTTATGGTTTCCCCGAGGAAAATTCTTTGTGTCTCTTGTCTCTTGTGATTATTGATGTGCATGTTATTCTCTCAGATAAGATCCTAGATCATATTGATTAAATGATAAAAATCTAACATGGTATCAGAGCTAACCTGAGAAGAAGACACTGTGCAGCTGCGTGAACTAGGGATTCCTAGTTGAAGGTGTTCTCTCCACAGATCATCAAGCAAGGAGGGCTAGGCTAACTCACCTCAATAGGGCGCATTTATTGGTGGTAGTAGTTTTTGAATTAGATAAGTTTCACTGTACAACCGAAATACAACTGCAATGGAAGCTAATGGAAATTAGGGTTTCATGCCGGAAACCCTAGAATACTGAATTTAGTAATCCTAGAACTTTCAATATAACGCGATATGGGAGAAGGATTAGAAGCCAAAAATTTTACAAGACGAAGAAAAATTCATGTTGTATAGTGTGTAAAATTTTTATCCTCGGGTTCGCTATAATCCAGGAGATATGGTTCCTCCAAATCAGGGTTCTAGCCTCCTCTAGAATACAATCATAAATAGGTGACCTAGGGATATTTGCTATATCTCGGGCCAGGAAGGTCCAAATGAAATTTCGTAAGATGCTGTAGGTAGGGAACAAAATTTAGTTTCTGTGGTAAGTGTTTCAGACCGAGAATGTGAAACAGTGACATGTGGAAGTTCGTACAAGTTCGCTATCCTGAACAGTTCTAAAAACAATGACCTTGGGAAAATCCGAATAAGTCCCACTTGGAGAATCCATTTCTACTCTAACCTATGGGGTTGGAAAGAAGAATTATCAGACTATCACAATGATAATTTTTAGATCTTAAGGATCCAAAACTGAGGATATACAGCAGAAGGAATATCAGTTATTTCTGCAGAAGAAATTGGAAAACTAGGGCTTCCTGTTCCGGGATCTTCCCTCCATTGTTTTGAAAAAAGGAGTACATTGGACAGCTCGCCTTGAAGAGGCCCATATTTCTATCCAATCATAAGTTTTAAATTCCAACTTTTGAAAATTAGGGTTTCTCTAACAAACCCTAGATCATCCATCTCCAGAAGCAGGACGAACACCCCAAATCGGTAAGATCTAAATTTTTGCTATTTACATTTGAGGTTCTCATTTAAAAATGACTAATCACACTAGCTTGATGACAAGCTTGGTGAATCTGAAAACTTTCAAGTATGGAAGTATAGGACCTCCATGATCCTTGAAGAAATTGACTTGGATCAGTATTTCAGTAAGAAAGGTTTAGGATCTAGAGGGAGATGAGGCTAACGATAGAGCCAAGAGAATCATTACGGATTCTATTAAAGATAATCTCATCCCTTATGTGTCATCCTTGAAGACGCCAAAAGGAAGTGTTCGATTCTATGATGATACAATCGAAGAAGAATAAGATATTGTTATAACCACCTTGAATGGCCTCCCAGGATCATGGGATTCATTCATTCGAGGAATGTGTGCCAGAAGGAAGTGATTACCTTCAACAGACTCTGGAAAGAGTGCACACAAGAAGAATCCCAAGTCATAATAAGAGAAGAGAAGATGGGAGAAACTAAAGATCAAGATCTCAGGATTCAAAGAAGATCCCTCAAGCGATGAGGAATATGAAGGACTCAATTCTTGAAGAACCTCTTATCCATCTTAGCATTTGGCTAAGAAATGATGATGTCATGAATGAAGAAGATGATGAAGATGAAGGCTCAAGAAGGAGTCTACCCACGAAATGAATAAAGATAAGTATTTGGATTGTCTTTTCCTATATATCTAGTTGTTTATATGACATTGTTTAGTTGTGAAATGTATTATGCATGATATAATGTCTGCATTAATGAACAATATACTACTAATATGCATGTTATGGGTAAGTAGCCTATAGTTCTATACAACACTCCATTGCTACTTATCTAGGATGGAAACTCTTTGCTAACATAATGGGATTAGTGCACAATCTCAATAATGTTATGGTAGAGATGGAAGGCATCTGGAAAGTTTCTGTGTATACGAGATATGGATGAATGTTGTATTGGATAAAATAGTTGCATGATTATATATTTATGCAGAATAATTTGCCATTGTGAATATGCCTTATGAAATGTTTCTAACCATACAAATGGTGCATTTGACTTGCAGGAAAGATCACGTACAATTGCCTACAACAAAAGAAGGATGAGACTTGTTCCGAAGAACAAGTGACGACAGTTTAAGAAATAATCCAAAATGAAGAATAGTATGACGAGAATTCAAGAGGCCTCATACACACTCTAGTTATGTGACACTGTTGAGCAACATCATTGATGCAGAGCCTTCCAGTTATGAAGAAGTAGCTAAGAAGAAAGGGAAGAAAAAACCAGTTCAAGAAGAATGATGTCTAGAATGCGGTATCGAGACCTGAAGGGAAGTCCGCAGTGTATTCCATATGGATCTACAAGATCCAACATGCAAGTAGATGGAAACATAATGGGATACAAGGCAAGATTCGTAGCATGAGGCTTCTCACAGAAAGAAGGCATAGACTACGGAGAGACATTTCCAGCCACTGGGAGTTGAGACACATGATAGACATACTCATGTGTGCAAATTAAATAAGGCCTTGTACGAGCTCAGAAGGCACTCATGGGATAACACCTACATGAGGAGCTTGAAGATCACCTAGAGTGATGAATATCTTAACCTTTGCTACAAGGTTGAAGATGAAAGCCTGTAGAGGATGGCAAGCTCACAGATGGGTGTGAGAATAAATTTTGAAAAGGTTCAAGATAAAGGATCTTGGTATCCAGTGACCTTAGATGGATACTGATAATATTAGTAGCAGAGGAAGCTACTTGTCACTCTAGTACAGAATGTTTCAATACATAGAGTACGATAGGCAGAGGGAGAATGATGCTCCGCTTTAGAGGGAGTGACAACAGAATATTCTAAGGTTCGACATGGTACGATAGGATGGACAGATTACTGATGGCTCTAGGATTCACTAAGAGTAAAGTAGATTCCAACCTTGGCCTCAAGGTTAAAGGCAGAATACCAGTGATGCTCCTGTTATATGTCGATGACCTGTTCCCTGACAGAAAAAGAGGAACTCATTAAAGATGCAAAAGGGATACTTGCTTCCGAGTTCGAGATGAAGGACTTAGGTATGATGCACTACTTTCTAGGAATGGAGGTCTGGCAGAGTGCAGATGGAATCTCCCTTGGACAAGGGAAGTATGCAGTGGAGATCCTGAAGAGGTTCAAGATGATGGACTGCAAGGCCATGGCCACACCTTTGGCATCGAACCTGAATCTATTGAGTGATGCTTCATCAGAGATGGTTGATGCCACGATGTATCGTCAAATGATTTGTTCATTGATGTGCCCGACGAATACAAGACCAGACACATGCTTTGCTATGAACAACCTGAGCTATTTCCTGACGGATCTAAGACATGCTCACTTGGTTGCAAAGCATGCAGTGAGGTATCTAAAATGTACAGTTGAGTATGATATGAATAAGAAGACTAACCTACATGGTTATGTTGATTCATATTGGTAGTGCCACTGAGAAGAAGATCACCCTGGGATGCTTCTTCAATTTGAGATATAGTATGGGCTACTGGTTTGGCAGGATGGAGTCCTGCATGGTGCTGAGTACAATCGAGTCAAAATATGTTGCCACTTGCTTGGTTATTTGTGAGGTAGTATGTTTCTTTTGAAAAATACTTTTTGATTTGATTGAACTGACTTGCATTTTTGTATGATGTAGAGAGGAGCAATGAAGCTCTAGTATGTGATCCTGATCGAGATCTCTCGAAAGAGCGAGTGATGAGTTCTAGCATAGCCGGTGAGACAGGCTGTCTGAGCATAAAATCCTGGTGAAGCTCGTAGGTTGCTCAGACATAATCAGTCCTGTAGGTTGTCCTCAGATGTAATAATTCCTGGCCAAGCTCATAGGTTATCCTTGGATGTAATTATCCATGATGTGATTCTATGCTAGAAATGGCGAGAGTGAAGTTTGAGTAGTTCAGAGAGAAGCTTGGCGTTCTTCAGATCGAGGTTCCTTCCAAGGGGAAGTGATGAGTCTGTGAGCCTTTCTAACATGGTGGCAGGCTAGGCCTCCCATGGTCAGATGTGAGTGCAGAGCCTTTCTGACATGGTGGCAGGTTGGGCCTCCCATGGTCAGATTTAAGTGTAGAGCCTTTCTGACATGGTGGTAGGTTGGGCCTCCCATGGTCAGATGTAAGTGCAGAGCCTTTCTGACATGGTGGCAGGCTGGGCCTCCCATGGTCAAATGTAAGTGATGGGCCTTTCCGACATGGTGGAAGGCTGGGCCTCCCATGGTCAGATGTAAGTGCTGGGCCTTTCTGACATGGTGGAAGTCTGGGCCTCCCATGGTCATATGTAAGTGCTGGACATTTCTGACATGGTGGCAGGTTGGGCCTCCCATGGTCAGATGTAAGTGCTAGGATTTTCTGACATGGTGGCACGCTGGACCTCCCATGGTTAGATGTAAGTGTTGGGCCTTTCCGACATGGTGGCAAGCTGGGCCTCCCATGGTCGGATATAACTGCTGAGACCTACATCCAACATGAAAAAGGGTTGGCTTTGTAGAACTTCCTATGACGAGTAGAATTGAGAGATAGCAACATTTTCTTGAGATAGCAGGAGCAGTGATGATGATGATCTAGCTTTGATGATGATCCAGCTTTGGTGATGAGCCAACTTTGATGATGATCCAATAATGAAGACTTGTGCTGATGAACTGTGTCAAGAGAATACCTTCCTAGTTAAGAGGGAGTGTTGATGTATTTGTAACTTCAGAATGTATTCACTTGCATATTTTATCTTGTATTTCATTGTACCTCGACGGAGATGTTTGTTGGACGTCTGATCAGGAGAGTCATTAATATAATAAATTCATGTAAATTTATTGAGGTTAACCCTTCATTGTAAGTTGGGCAATAGTCCCCATAGTTGAGTCATATTAGGGTTATTAGACTCTCTTAGTGAGGTCGGCCCTGTAGAGTAATTGTCAAGTGGAAAACAAGCATAAATAGAGAGTGAAACTCTCTATTTGAAACACACACTCACTCAACAATAGCGCATGAGTGAGAGAGGAGTAGCTCGCACAAGTGAGAGAGAGAACAACTGTCGGAGATCATCTTTGTATCTTTGGGTTTTACTTTTGCTATTGGTGCTCATTCTATCTCTGAGGAAGTTGTGGGGTTTTATCCTTTATGGTTTCCTCGAGGAAAATTATTTACGTCTCTTGTCTCTTGTGATTATTGCTGTGTATGTTATTCTCTCAGATAAGATCCTAGATCATATTGATTAAATGATAAAAATATAATAGAACAAGACAGTTGATCCATATGGGAGCCCTCAAATCCTCCAAGAATCAATCTCTTTTGGATGGGGAGACCAATAATGCACAAGATAAAGGAAAACAGAAGGGGAAGGAAAAAAGAACACTGAAACTAAACCAAAGGAGAAGAAAAATCATTTAGATGGAGCCTATGGTTCTAAGAAGGATAAGTAGAATAGGTTTGAAAAGACCAAGTGTCCGTATTGCAAGAGAGGAAACCATCTAGAGAACCTATGTATGAAGAAAACTATAGATCAGATGTCACGAATTCTTGAGCAACATAATATTACCCTCCCTGAAGGCGGAAGGAAGACTGATTCTGGAAGAAAGTCCGAATATCATGGGAGATGCCATGCACTGAAGGCTAGATTCTTACAATCATAGTCCTTCCTCATTGATCCAAGACCCTCCAACCATATGGTTGAATGCAAATAATCATTTTATTCTCTAGATATGACTGGTGGTACTAGCATACACATGGGAGATTACTCTCAAATCCTAGCTATTGGGAAGGGTTCAGTTCAATTTGAGCATGGAATTTTCAATAATGTCCTATATTTTCCCTCTTTACCAACAAATTTATTGTCTGTTTATCAGATCACCCATAATGGTCCACCAAAGCGAGTTGTATTTGAACCTAAAACTGTTGAGATCTCATATATATCTACTGGGAAGTTGATAGCGAAAGGAGATGCAAGCCATGCCTTCAAGGCATACGAGTTCTCACATTTTTTTCCATACTCATACCAAATTTCCCTATTGACTTTTGCTATGAAACAAGCAGAATCTGGCATGAGAGATTTGATCATATGAATTTCAAATACCTCCAATAGTTGCACAATGAAGAAACAGTTGAGGGATTGCCTCTGATCAAGTCCTCTCAAGGCGTCTACAATGGCTTCTTGGTAGGTAAGCACCTAGAGCGAAGGTATGAAGTTGGGAAGGCAAGAACATATTCCTCTACACTTGATTTGGTACATAGTGATGTCTCCGGACCAATGTCTACAACATCTATGAATGGATCCATATACTTTCTAACCTTCACTGATGACTATTCCAGGTATTGTTGGATCTACTTTCTTAAGTAGAAGTCTAATGTGTTTGAAACTTTCAAAGTTTTCAAAGACTTAGTTGAGAACACTCTTGGTAAGAAGATCAAAGCACTTAGATCATATAATGGAGGAGAATACATCAAAAGTGAGTTTCAACAATTGTGTGCTTCTGAAGGTATTCAGATGCAACATTCAATCCCATACACACCACAATAGAATGGTGTAGCTGAGAGGAAGAAATAATCATTGAAAGAGATTGTTTCCTGCCTTCTTGAAGCAAAATATATTCCACCATATCTACGGGCTGAAGTAATGAATTATGCTTCGTACATACATAACATATTACCTCACAATTCAATGGTCGGGGTCACTCCATTCAAAGCACTGATGGGACATAATCCTAATGTCTCACATCTAAGGGTTTTTGGCTCCAAAGCATGGGCCATAATTCCATCAGACAAGAGGAAAGCCTTCCAACTTTAAAGTAGCGAATGCATTATGCTGGGATATGCACATGAGGAAAAAACTTACAAGTTGATGGAGATTGCAACTAGAAGATGTTTCATAGAGCGGTGTGTCCAATTCAATGAAGATCCACTGCATGATCTACAACCAATTGACGAGGAAGGTATAAATTCTCAATCTATTCCATTTGCATATGATGATGTTTCTACTAATGTTTTGTATTCATATCCAAAGGTGAGGATCAAGAGGAATGATATCTTGATATTGAGAACTAAGATCAAACAAAATAACAAGACATCGACGCTTGTCTCCTAACCTCTAGGGAGAAAGCTTGTCTAGTGCAAATGGATCTACAAAACCAAACTAGAAGCAGATGGATCTACTACTAAGTACAAGAATCAATTATTTTCAAAGGGGTATTCACAAGTTCACGGGTTGGAATACAATGAAACATTCACCCCTGTTGCAAGAGGATTCCATAAGGCTCGTTTTGGCCATTGCATCTTTGAAGAAATGGGAGTTACATCACATGGATGTGAAGAGTGCCTTTCTCCATGGTGACTTGGAAGAAGATATCTACATGAGAAAACCTGAGGGGTACACTGAAGATTCCTCCTTGGTTTGCAAACTAAGGAAATCTCTATATGGGATCAAGCAAACCCTAAGGGCATGGTATGACAAGATGGATGCCTTCTTATTGTCACATAAGTTCGAAAGGTGAAAGTCTGACTGCAATGTCTACTAGAAACAAAAGGGAGGTAGCTTATTATTGATTGTATTATATGTGGATGACTTACTCATTACCAGTGGTTCAACTATTGGATTGATGGACATCAAGTTATCCTTAAGCAAGGCCTTCTTCATGAAAAAAAGGATGCTGAGGTAGTTTGTTGGACTTGGAGTGAATAAAAAAGATTCGGGGATCATGATAACTCAATCCATATATGTAGGTGATTTGCTCAAGAGATTCCAAATGACTGATTAAAAAGAAACATATTTCCCTTTCCTATCCTACATCAGATTGGAAGAAGGTGGTTCTACACCCCAAGTTGATAACACTCTCTACAAATAGGTGATTGGTAGCTTATTGTACCTTACTCATTCGAGACCGAACTTTTCATATGCTATGCGTGCTATTGTTAGGTTCATGCAAGAGCCACATGAGCTGCATTGGAAGGCAACAAACCACATCTTGCATTATGTGTAGGGTATTAGAGAGTTTGGGATTCACGATTATGATGGTATTCAGTTAGGTCTGATTGGTTTTACTGATTCATACTGGGATGGAGACAATACTTCCAAAAAATATACTTTAGGGTTATTGTTCATGTTGGGATATGTACCAATCCACTGGTCAAGCAAGAAGCAAGCAACTCTTGTTCTCTCTTCGGTTGAAGCAGAGTATTGAGGGGTTGTAAATGCAAATATTGAGGTAGATTGTCTACATGGGATTTTGACAGAGTTCGACATTCACACTTCTCCTTCAGTAGTATTTTTTTGTGATAATCAAAGTGCAATTAAAATTTCCAGTGATCTAGTACATAAGGAATGGACCGAGCACATAGAAGTCCATATGGGCTACATCCGGGAACTAGTGCATAGTAAGACCATCATTCTACATTACTTCCCTATAGAGGAGCAGGTTGCAGACATATTTACAAAATATTTTACTGAGAAGATATTTTTTTATCTCAGATATCTTCTTGGTGTGAAGGTTTGATTCATTTTTTGTTCCTGGTCCACTGTTCATTTTGAGGGGGGGTTTTCCCACGAGGTTTTCCCCATTTCCTGATTTTATTGAGCAGTTAATTTTTTGCATTAGATTGCTATAGTGACGGAATATTCGAAGTGTGGCTAATGCGACGATAAATTTGCCACGAAAATCTGGGCTCCTATTCGTTGCTATAGCGACGATTTGTCGTGGGGAAAATGTTCACATGTACTATTGTGATATGATATTTATAACTATAATTTAATTTTTAAATTATGATCTAAATAAATATTAAATAACCATAACTAAACTGTGAATTGGTGTATATATTTTTTGTAATATAAAACATTATCATCAATCTTTACAGAAATTTATAAAAATACGCTGAATAATTATACTATTTATCGTCATTGAATTATTCTCCTATAATACAATCTATCGAGCGGAATATGTGTATGTCCTAAGTGAGTAAAAGCATATAAATTTGAAAGATGTCACTTTGATCATTGCATTTTCTATGATTGTTCTCTTAGACTTTGTGAAGGTTCTCTCATGAGGAGATGTGGTTGAAGGGTAGAGTCATGTCAATCATAGATATTCTTATCCTTTACTTATGATCAAGTTGTGGTTGAAACATGATGTTTCCACGGGACCATTTTGTTAACCACATGGTATTGCTGGGTGTTTCACATGAAAATAAATATTGGGCAAAATTCTAAGTCTCAGTAGAGTAAAAACTGACATTGTTGGGTTAGCACGTCTGACTGATGTCGCATTATAACGTCTAATGATGAACATAACCCATCACCATCATCCATGATCATTAAAGCATGCATTCCTGTTAAACCTTATTACCTATCGACTAATCATAGATTAGCAAGTATTATTACTACCACAAGAACACTTTGTATAATTTTGAATAATTAATTTGATAGTTCCTTCGAACTTGAATGCATTAAGAAATCGAATAATTAATTTTTACAAAAGGACATAGCCACCCTCCGGTCCCAAACAACTACCATACAGTGAAATTAAGGGCGAGCAGAGCCCTCAATGGAGGGTTTCCTCACTACCCATGCCATTTGTTATAGGAAGATGGAGTAATCATTACTTCTCCATCTCTAAACGCAACACAAACTAGCATCAACTTAATCTCATTAACAAGTATGTCCACACATTCTTTGTAGCTAGAATCTTGTTCAATTAGCTCCAGTCATCAAGTTGTGGTTATGATCAGCATTGTCGTGTATGCATAATTTGTTGGATCACTTACAGGAGATGCGAAGCTAATATATTTAAACCAGGAAATGCCACATAATTTAAACATGTGAGTGAGCGTGCACTGATACCGCTAGTGCTGCTCACTAGTGAGTGATCATGACCGTGCTTCTCACTCTCTGTTATCATAACAAGGATGGAGGTGGTAGATTAGTTCTATCCACTACCAGTCTCCTCGCTACTAAACTTACTTGAAGTTCTGACCTTTTGAAGCATGGGATAAAAATAACTGAGTTTTTCGTCTGGAATTTGACGAGAGGGATATGATATTCTCTCTCTGAGTGAGAGAGAGCATGGAAAAGTCATGATTTGATTGAAGAGAAACCATTAATGACATGTCTAGAATGGACGTATGAAGAGAAACTAGCTCTTATACTGAAACAATTATGAACAGGTCATAGGGGTGGTGACGCCTTCATTCTTCCTGGCACAAAAATACAAAC
Organism: Pseudotsuga menziesii; assembly: GCA_001517045.1. Taxonomy (NCBI): domain Eukaryota; kingdom Viridiplantae; phylum Streptophyta; class Pinopsida; order Pinales; family Pinaceae; genus Pseudotsuga; species Pseudotsuga menziesii. The sequence goes on from LPNX010861753.1 coordinate 373,033, forward strand.
CTATGTCACTTGTACTACAACCAATCAACTCTTAGATAAATATTATTTAAATATTCTTTAGCCAACCAGCTCTTAGATAAATATTATTTAAAAAAAACTATGTTCAATGCAAAGTATAACATTACGAAATGGAAAAAATTTGGCTCTATACAACCCAGATTAATAGAAACTACTAGTTACTATATGATCCAGGGATATAATAATTTTATTGTTAGTGCGTAAGAAAAATTAATAGAAATGAAATATTTTTCATTAATATTCTTTATATATTATATTAACTAGTTTTTTTATTATAATTTGTGGTATCTTGATAGATGAATTTTTGTTACTACCGTCAAATATTCTACCTCACACATATCGAGATTTATATCCCATAATGAAATATATTGAAATGCACTATCAACCAATTGATGCATACCACAATGATCATATTATATATTATAAACAACATGAATTTGAAACAAAATGCTTATAATGTCATAACAGTAGATATTGAACATATCAAGTAACAAAAAAGGAGCATTGCAAAGTTCTTCGTTATATTCTCATTATTTGACGTTTGCAACAACAATTCATGTGCAAAAACATAACACAATTTATGGATTACCATGCATGAAACAAAAGCGAAGACGCCATTATTCAAATGCATGCAAATGGTTATGCATTTAGAGACATGGAGGAAAAATAGCCACACTTTAAAGAAGAACCTCGTAATGTTAGGCTTTCTTTTGCAGCAGATGGTGTTAATCCATTTGTAGAGATGAGCTCTATCAACTCGATGTGGGCTATTTTTGTTATCAACAATAACATTCCTCCATGGATGTCAGTAAAGAGGAAGCACATAATGTTGACAATGAGTGTTCCAGGTATTTGTTTATGCAACATTTTTTTTTAACACAATAGCATCTCAATTGTTGTATTTGTTGCACAACGTCATATATATTTATATATCTAAAATGGTTGTAATATATATGTAGTGTACATGTTCAAATCAATTAGGTAAGTACCAAGTTAAAGATAGAAATTTACATATCGAGCCTCTTATTGACGAGCAACTAAAGCTATGGAAAGGCATCACTCAGGTATGATGCCTCTAGACCAATATGACAAAGACAATTTCAATTCCATACAATGCTTGTATAGGCAATTCATGATACCCCAGGGCTAACACATTTTTGCGGTATGTAATTATAACATCCACTTTAATAGTATTTAATTTTATAAAGTTGATATATTAATCGTGCATGTTTTTTAAATACTCTATTCATTATATATAATTATAACTGACATAGTTAATCCATCTCTTGCAGGACTTCAAACAAAGGAATTGTTTGCATGTCTAGTTTGTGGTCCTAAGACTAAATCTCATTAAAAAGTTTAGGAAATGAGGTGTTTGATGAGTACAGGCACTTCCTCTCTAAGAATCATAGGTATCGAAGTAAAAAAAACAACATTTAAATGGGAAACAAGGGACTGCACTAAAACCATAGAGAATGTAACCTCATCTATGTAAGTTGCAATTTAATAGAAATCCTCAAGGTATAGATCAAATTGTCTATCTATCATCATATATATAATTTTTTATTTAAAGATATTGTGTTTTGTTTACTGTAATTGACATTGATTTCTATAATGTCTTTATAAAATATGATTCATGATGGTCATCATGATCATGAAGGCATTAATGGGATTCCGTGAGGATGAAAAGTTATCCCAAACAATTCAGAATGTTTCTCTACTATGAGCACCTACAAACAATTCATTTGTTTGATACAATACATATTGGAAAGAATGTAGTTGACACATTATGGCGAATATTGGCTGGAAGGAGTGACAAAGAAAAAAATGTCAAAATTTGCAATGACATTCAGAAAGCCAATCATGCAATGAAAGATGCCATTCAATTAAATAGAAATGGAGACCAAATTAATATAAGATCACTTCCATGGTTGTTAATAGAGCAGTAAAGCAATGTTGTAAAAGAAGTAATTCGAAAATTAAATTTCACATTGGATTTTGTTCGAACATGAAGAATATTTTAACAAAGAAAGGTGACTTTGGTCGGGTGAAAACGCTGATTATCATATCTTCATCAAGGTAATTATTTGGGTATATATATAGCTATATTTTTTATACTAGTGCATGTTGTTGGTGTTTTTTGTCTACCCTTGTAAAAAATAATGAAACAATTTTATTGTTATAGTATTTTCTACCTCTATCTCTCTCAGACAACTTTGACAACAATGTAAAACAAGTTATATATGATCTTGGAAATTACATGAGGTAAGTAGTGATATTTTGCATGCAGAAAGTGTTTTTTAAATTCATTGTAGAACATATACTCATCATTTGTTTTACTAGTTGTTATGTACTATAAATCGTTGTCATATAAAGAAATTCTTAAGGAAGATATAAATTATTAGAGGAGAGAAATTCCTCGTCTAATGTGTGAAATGAAAAAAGTATCTACCTTCTGCATTTTTCAATGCATAAGAACACTACTTCACACACCAAGTTGAAGAGATTGAATTGTGTGGACTTGTACACTCAAGGTCAATTTGGATGGTTGAGAGGCACTTGAAATTTTTGAAGGATTTGGTTAGAAAAAGTGCACATATCGAGGGTTCTATGATGGAGGGATATATGGTACACTAGACCATGGTTTATATTAGTGAATATCTTCCTAATTTAGCATCAAATATCGATTTAAGTCACATTTGTGATCCGAACTCCATTAACAAATTCAAAGGGGCGAACTTGGTGGGGAAAGGTAGATTGAGGAAGTTGAAAGGTAATTATTAGATGGAGAAGATTAATTATAATACATTTGACTATTACTTTTTATGTATATAGCATACTTATTTAATTTTTAATCTTCAATATGTATCAATTATAAATGTACATACATTGTCTTACGGTAATTATACATTTGTGAATTGTAATTTTATTTTCCTCATGCAACTAGTTGAGAGTGGGATGCACTACATTTATATGTTGTAAACAATATTGATTGGATGAAGGTATGTATTGAACAATGTAAACAATTTGGTCATGGAATAGCATGGTAAGGTGTGGCTTCATTGGTTAAATTAGCTCATCGCAACAAATATACCAATCTTACAAGATTGGTATCAATTTAGAATATGGTTTAAAAGATAAACATGCAATCGTGTTAATCAACCATAGTATTTAATTGGTTTCAATATGTACTCAATTATCAATTGATAATGTAATTTTTATGTGACTAGCATATTGCAGGTAAAACACCATAAGGATATTTGGTTCAATGGTTGTGTTATCCACTAAGTTGCACTTAGTGGATCTTTCAAGTGAGCCACCAAGGATCAGAACAAATTAATTGTTCTTACTTAGTGCTCAGGAAGTTCCATGGTTTCATCAGGGCTAATTGTGGTCCTATTTTCGCATGTTCACTCCCCCTCGAGGGAATTGTAGTAAATGACATGGCATGATGGTTTATTTTTGTAAAAGGATTGGCCTTCTTAGGTCTTGGTAATCAAGGTCATCATCCTCGAGTGTTTTTTTCCCTCGTCAATTATGTGATGCTTTTTCGGAGACATATAATTTTTGAGTTTTTCACTAAAAATCATCCAAAGTCGGGATGGAGAAATTGGTGATTTTGTCTTAAAAGGTTATTAAATCCTAGGGTATATGTATTATACATGTTATTCATAGTCCTAAAGTTTCGTGGACATGCTCTAAGTCTTTCATAGGATTTTTTAATTTTTAGATTTTTAATAAAATCATCGATAAGATGTATTTTAATTGTAAAAGTTCAAAAGGTCATGAAATTGGGACTAGGGAACCAATTTGGTCACATGGATGCTTGTTTTTGGGCCCAAAGTTCCCAATAAACCCATAAACCCATATTTGAGAGTCAAATTAGTAATTTTCAATTATTAATTTTGATTTTCTCTCCAAAATGACTCATAGGGTCAAATAAATGAGAAAATTGGAGAAAATCCAATTCCTAAATCAAAGGAAGCTTGTTTGGGACTTGTCTCTGAGGTGTCAAAGTTGTTTAGGATATTGTATAAGACATTTACGAGCATATAGGAGCATATTCAACCATCAAAGGAGGGGCTCCAACTCACTTTCACAAAAGGGGGGCGGATTCTCTCATTGATCCGTCGGATCTCAACTTGAGTGCATTAAAAGTTTTTAAAGAATGCGTTTACCAGTTTTCTTAATTCATGAAACAACATTAACAGAAATTAAATGCTTAAATAGAAATGAAAAGCAAAATTGATAACCAGATGTGGGAAAAAAAAACACAGAATCAGAGAGTCACAAACAGAAGTTGATAATGGAGTTCAACCCCTTCACTGGGCTATGTCTCCGGGTCCCTCTCCAATGGGTACCGATCCAATTAATATTTTTAAAATGGTACAAAAATGGTTCTGGAATCAACTTCAGCAACTGTAAACAGAATGTTGTACAAATTCTTCAAGAACTCTCTTCTGGAAATTACAATTAGCCTTCAAAAGGCAAAGAAAGCTAAAATTATAATAGAGAATGTCGACTTCCATAGCAACAGCATCTGGACACTTCACAGCAAAACTCTCGGTGCTTCTTTTCTTTTATCTCTACAAGCTTCTCATAACAGAAAAGCGATGCTCGGTGCTCTAAACAATCTGACCCCCCCCTTCACTGTGGCGAAAATCGTTTATTTAAGCGTTCAGTGAGAGGATAAGTAACGGGTTCGACTTGTCTGCTGCCCATCTTTTCATATTCCATATGCTATATTTTAATTTCCGTTGAAACATTTCAACTGGCTGTACGTTACATTCATTTCTGTTCCGCCAAATGTCACAGCGGTTCCCAATGGTTCCATCTAATACCATATATGGTATTGCTATCCCGCCACACAATGGATATCCGTCACATTTAGAGCTGTTCCAAATGTTACATCCGCTGTCGCAGCAAACGTGACCGTGCACCCTCATCTAACCGCCAGACTAGTGCCATTTAACCGTGCACAAGACCGCTAGAGGGTATACACTTGACTACGTGGGCTTTTCACGAACCATTTGAGGTTCCCCCTTGAAGGTGCGCAAGACCTCCAGAACGTTGCCAACTAACTGTGTGAGCATGTTACAACCCATTTTATATTACCTCTTGATGGTGCACAAATCGCCAGATGCCAAGTCTTAACCGTAAGACTTGACCGTTCGAACCAAAAGATGTTATGTCGAACCGCGCACCATGCGATGTTATGTCAAACCACGCACCATACGATGTTATGTCGAGCTGCGCACCATGCGATGTTATGTCAAACCGCACACCATGCGATGTTATGTCGAACCACGCGACCCTTTGCGCAAATGTTAAATGGTAACCATAAGACTAATAACCGTTGTACCATATTGGATTAGTGTAATTTTTGAAGATGAATAATCCACCGGATCATTCCTCCCCATTGGAGAGCTTTTGGACCACCAAAAGCCTGAGTCACTCTGCAAGTAAGTGAGGGTACAGCTCCCTCACTTTTCCAATCTCCATCCATCTTGCTTTGCTAGGATGCATGCCTTTAAGCCCCACTCGAAGGTACTCAACATTCCCCCTTCGTGGAGTCCTTACATTTCTTTCAAGAATAACATCATCCTGCAACTCTTTCATGTATTCAGGTGCCATATCATCAACTGAAGGAATCTGTATGTTAGTTTCCTCATCCATGATCATAGGAGGCTCATACAATTTAAGATTCTCAACATTGACAACTGAATAGATTTGAATGTATGGAGGTAAATTCAAGCGAAAAGCATTAGTACCAATATTTTCCAGAATCTCAAAAGGACCATACCTGATAGGCTTAAGATTTTTACCTTCACCTTTCATTCTTTCTTTGGTGATATGTAACCAAACTCTGTCGCCAACTTGAAATTGATGATCAACTCGATGCTTGTCATGCCTGGCTTTGTACTTTGCCTGGATCTTCTCCAACTGTTCCTGAACTACCTACTGCACCGCTTGGATTCTCTGAATGAATCTTAGAGATTTATCTGCATCATGATGTCCATCCACTGCATCTTTGCCAAAAGAGAAGTCCATCAGTGTTTTTGGCAGATAACCAAAACAAGTTTCAAAAGGAGATCTTTTCATGGAAGAATGAACTGCATGATTGTAAGCATGTTGTATATACTGCAAATGCTCATCCCAAAGTTTAGGATGTTTACTACAATATCCCCTGAGCAGTTGAACCACTGTTCTGTTTACTACCTCTGTTTGCCCATCGGTCTATGGATGAAAACCTGTACTTTTCTTAAGTTTAGTATCCATAAGCTCCCATAAAGTTGACCAGAATTCTCCCAAGAACTGGGAATCTCGATCAGATACAATAGACATGGGTAGCCCAAAATGTGCCCAAACATTCTAAAAGAATAGATGAGTTGTTTGTTCAGCAGTGATCTGTTTGTTACATGGCATTAAGATACACATTTTGATGAATCTGTCCACAACAACATATAGGTAATCATGCCCTTTTCTAGACATAGGTAGTCCTCCTACAAAGTCCATAGAAATGATTTCCCAAGGACGAGAAGAAACTGGAACAGGTGTGTACAAACCCAATTTCCTATTGCTAGGCTTACTCGTTGCACACATAACACATCCTCGTATGTATTTAGCTACAGTTTCTTGCATCTGAGGCCAATAAAAGTGATTCTGCAATATTGTCAACGTTTTACTTACACCAAAATGTCCTGCAATCAATGAACTATGTGCTTCTCAGATCACATGCACTCTCTCTTTCTCTGGAATACAGAGTTTGCCGAGATGATACAGGAGTTGATTATGCACATAATAGTTCTTTTCCTGTTTACCATGTGTCAGTGATGCATATACGTTCTTAAAATATTTATCTTCTGCATACTGTTCAATGTAACTTTCATGTGTTAATGAACTGTTCTGAAGAATAGTTGGAGCGTTTGTAGGCGGCCTCAATAACATGTCTGCTATCTTATTATGAATTCGCGTTTTGCATTTAATTACGAGATGAAACTGTTGCAAGAATCCCATCCATCTTAAATGCCTACTTTGTTGTACTTTAGTTTGAGATTGCAGATATTGAAGTGGCTGATGATCAGTATGTATGACTGTTTCTTTTCCCATGATATAATGTTTCCACTTCTTCACACTCTGTACTAAAGCATACAACTCTTTGTCATAAGTCGGATAGTTACTTACTGCAGTAGAGAACGTTTCTGAATGGTAACAGACTGGATTCCTCCCTTGCATCAAAATGGCTCCCATGGCAAACTCGCTGGCATCTGTTTCGATCTCAAATGGCTATTGCAAATATGGCAACGTCAGAACTGGTGCTGTGCTAATCCTTTCCTTCAAAGTGTCGAAGGCTCTCTGATGCCTGCCTCCCCACTGGAAAATTTCTTTAACGCTTGTCAACGCATGTAATGGAGCAGCAATGGAAGAAAACCCAGAAATGAATTTCCTCCAATACTGAACCGCATCCAGAAAACTTCTGATTTCAGTAACGGTGTTAGGCCGTGGCCAGTTTACAATGACAACAACCTTGGATGGGTCCACTCGCAGGTGGCCTCCACCAATGATATGGCCTAGATATATTAAAGAAGTTTTAGCAAACTCACATTTAGACATTTTTACATACAACTTCTCCTTCCTCGGTACATATAAAACTTTCTTCACATGTACAGTGTGTTCCTCCGAGGTTTTGCTAAACACCAGGATATCATCCAGATATACAATTACAAAATTATCAATGAATGGACGAAAGACATCATTCATGACCCGCATGAAAGTAGCAGGTGCGTTACAGAGCCCGAAAGGCATCACAAGCCATTCATACAAACCCTGTTTTGTTTTAAACGTTGTTTTCCAGGCATCATTTTCAGCAACACGGATTTTATGATACCCACTACGCAGATCCAATTTTGTAAAGTAAGTTGCATGTTTCAACTGATCAAGCAAATCATCAATGTGAGGAAGAGGATACCTGTTTTTAATGGTGATTTTGTTTAGGGCCCTATAGTCGATGCACATCCTCCAAGACCCATCATTCTCCGGAACCAAGACTATAGGAGAGCCACAAGGAGAAGTGCTTGGCCGGATGACCCCCTTCTCAATCAGCTTCTGAACCTGCTTCTTGATTTCCTCATTCTACATTACAGACATCTGGTACATGGATATGTTCGGGAGTGGCACATCCTGCTGCAAATGTATCTCATGCTGAATTTCTCTCTTTGGTGGTAACCCTTTCGGATCTTGAAATAAATCATCATACTCAGAAATAATTTCAATCAGTTCAGATTTATGTGTAGGATCACATCCTTCAAAATATTTAGAGATCTCATCATTTTTCACCTTAACCATCATTAACACAAAATTCTTACTAGCATTTACCAGCCTCTTCATTTGTCCTGCAGAGACTATTGCTAGATTTGTTTTTGTCTTATGTGCTCGTACAATATATTCCACACGATCTTTAAAAAGATGATACTTATTCTGCTCTCTATAAAAGACTGCTTTCCGGTCATACAAATATGGACTCCCAAGTACAATTCCACAAATGTCAAGTGGTACTACATCCAATTCTACCTCATCCATGAACTTTCCAGTAATTGCAAACTTTAATACACATTTCTTTGTAACTTGCAATTGTGTATCATTAGTAACCCAAACAAGAGGATAGGGTTTTTCATGAGGCATAGTAACTAAATGCAATTTCTTAACCACTTCTTCTGATATCAGATTTACTTGTGAACCACTATCAAACAATGTATCAATCTTTGTGTGATTTGCAATGACACGAACATGAAACAGTGCACTTCTATTTTTATCATTTTGCTTAGAAGTAGATGGCAGATTTGTACTTGCACTAGAACTTGATTTTGCATCAATGGGAAGTGAGATACTTTTATTCTTACCCTGGATTCCCACAGCTGTAACCTTTGTTTCATCACCTGAGTCGGATCCCAAGTATTGAATAACTGCTGCAGTAGCTTTTGCTTTGCCTTTATCTTTGTTTCCTTCGTAATTCTTTGGCCTTAACTCCGGATGAAGTTTCCAACACTTAGAGACATCATGTCCCTTCTGACAATGCAAACATGTAGGCTTTTCACCCTCTTTCTTAACAGTAGCCATCTTCTTTTTCCCCTTATCTTTACCTTTCGATTTGTTGTCAAATTTAAATGATTTCTTCACAAAAGTATCATTAGCATGCTTACCCCTAGCTTCTAAATGTGTAGCTTGAACACATACATCATCCAAATTACTGGGGTTAAACATCTTACTGGGGTTAAACATCAACAAAGTATGTCTCAAATAAGAATGCATGCCACCAATGTACTTAAGAAGAGTTTCCTATGTATCTAATGAAACATTCAATGCAATAGCCCTCTTTCTAAATTCATGAGTATAGTCTTGAATATTTTGTCCTTTAGCTTGTCTAAACATTTTCCAACTCATGGTTAATTGTTGAATATGTCCTAAAGGATAAAATTGCTTCCTTAATACTTCAATGAATTCATTCCAAACTAAAATAATTTTACCGTTCTTTCGAAGATCTTGCTGAATCTTGCTCTCCCACCAAGTAAGAGCCATACCACTCATTCTCAAAGTGGCCAGTTGAATCCTGGAAGGGTCATCAGTAATGCCCTGCACCCTGCAATATACTTCAAGCTGCTTGATCCAATTGTCTAACTTTTCAGCATCTAAATCTCCATTATAAATTGGCAATTCGAATTTAACATCCAATTTGAAATAAGGCATATTAGGATTTGCATTAGCATTATGTGAATGAGAAGCATGAGAAGAAGAGAAAGTTTGATTAGTATCAAGAGGATCACCATCTCCTCCTACTCCTTTACCCTTTTCTTCCTTCTTCACTTCTGCATCTTTGGATGAAGATCCTTCTTCTTTCTTCTTCCTTTCTGCTCGCTCATCGAGTAGAATTTCCATCATGGCTTTCATACTGATAAAAGCCTCCAAAAACTCAGTTTTAGAAATAACAGGTTTTTCTCGTTTTGTATGTCCTTCTTCTTCCCCTCGTGGAGAAGACATGGTTCTTGAGAATGTTCTCCTTGAGCCAATCTCAGGATCTCCTTCAATTAATTCTCCTTCACCAAGCTTTAACCTGGACCCAGTAAGCATTCACAAACTTGCACAAGCAGTTAACCTGCTCTAATACCATAACATGATCCGTCGGATCTCAACTTGAGTGCATTAAATTTTTTTAAAGAATGCGTTTACCAGTTTGCTTAATTCATGAAATAGCATTAACATAAATTAAATGCTTAAACAGAAATGAAAAGCAAAACTGATAACTAGATGTGGGAAAAAAAACACAGAATGAGAGAGTCACAAACATAAGTTGATAACGGAGTTCACCCCCTTCACTGGGCTGCGTCTCCGGGTCCCTCTCCAATGGGTACCGATCCAATTAATCTTTTTAAAATGGTACAAAAATGGTTCTGGAATCAACTTCAGGAACTGTAAACAGAATGCTGTACAAAGTCTTCAAGACCTCTCTTCTGGAAATTACAATTAGCCTTCAAAAGGCAAAGAAAGCTAAAATTATAACAGAGAATGTCGACTTCCACAGTAACAACATTTGGATACTTCACAGCAAAACTCTCGGTGCTTCTTTTCTTTTATCTCTGCAAGCTTCTCATAACAAAAAAGCGATGCTCGGTGCTCTAAACAATCTGACCCCCCCCTTCAATGTGGCCAGAATCGTCTATTTAAGCGTTCAGTGGGAGGATAAGTAACGGGTTCGACTCGTCTGCTACCCGTCTTTTCATATTCCATATGCTATCTTTTAATTTCCGTCAAAACGTTTCAACTGGCTGTACGTTACATTCATTTCTGTTCTACCAAATGTCACAACGGTTCCCAACGGTTCCATCTAATACCATAAATGGTATTGCTATCCCGCCACACAATGGATATCCGTCACATTTAGAGCTGTTCCAAATGTTACATCCACTGTCGCAGCATATAAATGTCGCAGCAAACGTGACCGCGCACCCTCATTTAACTGCCAGACTAGTGCCATTTAACCGTGCACAAGACCGCTAGAGGGTATAGACTTGACCGCGCGGGCTTTTCACGAACCATTTGAGGTTCCCCCTTGACAGTGCACAAGACCGCCAGAACGTTGCCAACTAAATGCGTGATCCGGATTTATGCAGGAACGAAATGTAAGAAGCAAATAATAGCGTATGCACATAATATTGCAGAGGACACAGTGATACAGTAAACACACACTTCTATTAATTAATGAAATAGAGAAACTGTAAAACTGCTGAAACATTACATAGCTAGAA
>LPNX010861759.1:0-46134 GCA_001517045.1 Pseudotsuga menziesii
AATCGTATTAATACTTGAAGACCCATTTTTAGAACCCTTAAGATCGACTAAGACCTCGACCGAGCTAATACCTCGGTCGAGGTATTAATAAAACCTCGAACGAGGGTTTTTTAAACCCTCAGTCGAGGGATTTACAAACCCTCGGTCGAGGCTTCGTTAATACCTCGACCGAGGTATTTAAATACCTCGGTCGAGGGCTTAAAAAAACAGACTTAGCCCTCATTCAAACAAATGGAAAATTTCCTGTGCCTTGCAGAGGTATAAACCCTGCCATTCCTAGCACATAACTGAGCGGAGTTGATACCGATAGATTCACCAACGAATCTTCTATCCATTGACATATCATACACGCATTTTGGCATTCATATGATATTTATTTTTTAATTACTTCTAAAACTTATACTTAGAAAACCACACTGCAACTTCGAAGCAGCTCAAAAAAAAATCTGCAGAATTAAAAATACACAGCCAAAAAATTCTTTAAAATGCCCACATCACATATCAACGTGTGCTCTTCAAAAGGGTATCTTTGGTTTTTCAATTTTTGAAAAAATACAAAAAATTCCTTTACGTGGACAAATATGTGTTTAAAACGATGCTGAAATCGAATGTGGTCACTTTCGAAAAATAATAAATAATTGTATAATGCGAAAAAAATTAACAAAAAAATATGCACATCACACTGCATTTTATGTAGATCATGCTCATATATTTATTTTTTTTAAATTATTAATGCAAGATTGAATTACTCTACGTGGACACAAGCCACTTATTATCTTCTTCAAATTTTTAAGGTCACACAGCTCATTAAATGCAAAAATTCACACATTAAATGACATCGGAATATTTTTTAAAAAATATCACTATGAAGCCAACATAATATTCTACAGTTTGTTTTTTTACTGCAAGTCAAAATTCACATGGCATATATGCGTTTTGAGGGATTCTATCTAGCACATGAGTAAAAAATCAGGTTTTCATCGCCAAATTTGGCCAAAAAGTGTTACCCATCTTCATGGAATCACCCAATAGGTCCAGAGATCGGCTTCAAAGAGCTCGTATTAGCCATCGGATACGACTAAAAAAATATTTGGCCTTGCTTTTTTTTTTTTTAATAAAAAAAAACTTTGCTTAGCCTTGTGTTTTTTTTTTTAATAAAAAATACCTTGCTTAGCTCTTTTTTTTTGGAATAAAAGCCAGCACCGCAAGAATTTTCATGAATCTGGTGTAGATGCAGATCCAAATGTTAGATCTGGAATAAAATTCACTCTTCAACACAAAGATCGTTTTGATTTTTCCATCATGCAATTTGCAGAATAAAACTCCAGTGAGGTCTTTTGCCCTTGCCTTTTTAAATAAAAAAAAATCCCTTGCTTAGCCTCTTTTTTTATTTAATAAAAACAATCCCTTGTTTTTTTTTTAATGAAAACAAACAGCACCGCTCCAGGTGCAAAATCAATCAGTGGTGAAAGGCGCGGTGCTAGAAATCCATCTAAGTAGTGGTTGTTCACCGCTTATGCCAAATATCAGCAAAGCGGTGGCACCGCTTTTCTCTTGTTCAAAACAAGTGGTGGCACCACTCTTTTACTGTAGGAAAGAAGTGGTGGCTAGATATGGAGAAGAAAGAAAAAAAAAATTATTGTGATCCGTTACACTTTGATCGGATCCACTCCAACTTGATCAGATCAGCCCATCGGCAAGATCTGGATGATAGATCTCCCTCCTCTAAGAAAGAGATAGATCGGGAGCAAAGATCTGGAAAAATAAAATTAAAAAATCCTCCACGTTTTTTTTAGGGTTAGGGAAAAAATAGCCAAAATAAAATTCAAATCTGGAAAAACAAATAGAGTGTTGTAGCTCCCTAGGCAATAGCTCCGTAGGCAAGCAACTTCCAAATGGATTTGCTTCGTGAGAGTGCTTCCACTCTGTGAAAAGGCTTACCCCAACAATGGACGTATCAGGCCGTAAGCTCTAATACCATGTGAAAGAATAGAATGAAGCAACAGAAGCACTATGGACAGTTGATTTCCTTCTCATTATTAAGAGTAGATTAAATAGGAAATAGAAAAAACAATACTATGGGAGAATACCACAGGTGAGTAAATACCGTGGGTTACCTAACTCACTAACCTAACTACGGGTGAGATTACCCTCTTCAACAGATCATAGGAGCAAGTTGTCTCCGATACCACTGAAGTGAGGAAAAAATAACTCTGAATATTTGATAAATAAATATATTTTTATAATAATGTATAATATCCTATTATAGCTCAAATCCAATTTATAAATATGTTTTTATTGGGAAAATAAGTATGAATTTTCGTAAATTCATACTCCTTGATAACTATTTAAAATTTTAATTATTAATCTAATATACATTTTCATTTTTTTAATAATTTGTTTTCTATAGTTATCTAATTATTTATTTATAACACATTGCTAAAGACATATATTAATATATGGGTTAGATTAGCTATGAAGTGGTACATGGATCAATTAATACATGCAATAAATAACCCACTCAATTGTACATAGATCAGATTAGTCATGAAAAAATACCTAACTCAGATGTCGGTTAGTCAAGGTACATGACTCATACAAGGGATGATGTATCTCATGTGGAGTGAACCCACATGAGCAGAGTTATAGTTAATACCTCAGATGACTATTAGATAATAGTTAAGGTATCCAATTGATATTGGAATATATATGATATTGATCAAAATTAAAGTCTTCAAAATGAGAACAGAAGCTTGAAACTCCATAGAGCTCAGTGAGAAATTTTTAGTAACATTCGTTTCATGCAAAATTGACTTCTAATGTGAAATTTATTTAGTTCTGAGCTTTCAGCAAAATAGGTAAATTTGGAAAAAAAAGGTGCCATGTGACACCAATACAAGGGTGAAATGTGGCTTGTACGATGCTGATGTGGGACCACTATAGAGCACCATGTGGCAGATCATGTCTAGTTGCAATCCAGTAGGTAGTCTAGTGGAAAATGACTTGGAATCCAGTGACAGTCCAATGGAAGATGAGATGGACCAATCAGGGTGTGCCACATGAAAACTTGATTGGCGTGTCGGTTGGTTCATTTTTCCAAAAAATTTGGGATCAAGGAGGATCCAAACCCCAAGCTCCTATCAACCTAATTCTCCACCGAATCCACCTAACCATATCCCTCGCTGATGTTTCTTAACCATAAAGATTGTAAGTTTTATTTAAACTTAAATAGTTTTTTTTTTTTAAGAGGAGAGCTGAGGGATATGCCCTCGACACCTTTGTTATTCCATAAGACCAACCATATCTTCTACGATCCAACCACATATATTTTCCACCACAAACATATGCCAACAAAACTTGGGTTATGGGGAGAGGTACACGGGTTTTAACCACTACGCCAAACCTTTCTCTTGTTTAGCGATATGGAAAATGATAATTTTGAATATTTTTTTGGGTGCTTTTAACCCCCAAAAGGGGCACACTCCCTTTTTGTCCTAAATGCATACCAAGTTCAAACTATTATATGGTTTTTTAACCATATACATATTATATTTTTGGATTTTGTTGTTTTTTTTAAACATAAATGTATTTTAAGAATATTTTCCCATATTTTATCCATTTTTGTATGGATCTTATCCCATTTAATTGTGATCAAATCATTATAAATCCAACTCAATTTGGGGATAAGATATGGATTTTTGGCTATATAAACCATTGTAATTTCTCATGGAAAGGCATGGGGATATGCATTGAAGGGCTATTGAATATTTTTGTAGAGTAAATGGAATAATGCCATCATTCCTTTGAAGGGAGGAATTCATTGTTAAATTCTAAGTCTCTTTGTAGTTGTTGAAGAAGGAATTTTGTACATGTTCAAGAATTTGTGGAAGACCAATAAGATAGATCCTCATTGGAGATGGACTCGGAGACATAGTCCATTAGGGGTGAACTCCACTATCACATGGTGTCTTCAATATTTTTTGGTTTGCATTTCTTGTTTTATTTATATGTTCAGTATTTTAAATCCATTCATTCACTTGTTATATGAAGCATTTTTACAAGTTGATTGGTTAAAGATTCACATGCACTCAAGTGTTAGTATATCCTTTCATTTTCGGATCACCAAGACTATCAATGACTATTAGATACTTGAGCGAGTTATAGTCAAGACTGTTGGGGAGTATTTAAACCTATTGGAGAGGTCAGATAGAAATATAGTTGGCTAGTGGGGTACCATAATATAGAAAATAAAAATGAAACCACTTTGAAATTGCTCATGCCATGGAGAACATCATAGAGAATGGAAATCTCGTTGAGAACTTCTCTAGACCGTATAATATTCTAGAAGTCATTAAGAAAAAATAAAATGCTAAATATTTACAAAGTAAAGTTGATATTCTTTTTTGCAAGAAAATTACGCATTTGATGTGTTGCAAAGGTTTGATACGATGGATTGAAAATCAAAGTTTTATATTTTAGGGAAACTACATGAGTCCAAATAGGTAGTTTATAGGTTTCTTAATGTATTTGATACATAGTAGACCCATTAATTGCTATGCTATGAGTAATATCATCTATGAACCTACAAATAGACATTGAAATTGGATTGATACTAAGAATGTTCTTAGGTACCTTCTACCTTCACTCACTTCAAGGACTTAGTAGTAAAATAAAACAAAAACAATGATCATGCAGCTCAATAAAAGAAGATGGAAGGATATCCTTCATGAATTAAAGAAGCTTGAAATACATTCACCATCTAACTTAGAAAAATCAATATTTTGATCTTTTTTATATTCCTCGACAGGTGAAAAAGTAGGATTGCAATGGATTAGCTTGAGATTTAACACACCACTACCTCTATCTAAAAACAATCGGGAATCAAATAAGGAAGCGAAAGAAACAAATTGGGATAAGATCAGGGAAAACAAAGGATTCCATCATGCAGTGGATATGACTAGTTGTTATGCCTGCATGATCAGACCAACAAATAAGCTCAAACCCACGAAGGAACCGAATCAATATATGATTGCACAGGGACGTGCAATAAGGTCATTGGAGGGAGATGATGGTGAGTCCTAGCATTAGGTGAGGAAAGGTATCCAATTCCTTATTTTACCATTCATCCAGGACCTAAAGGAGAGGTACTACAGTAATAAGTTGGTGAATAATGTGTACATCCTAGCTTAGAATTATAAAAATATTTCAGTTTATCTATTTATATGGTGTATTCTTCCTTTTTCCTAACTAAGATGCATATATGATATTAATGGGTTGATTTCCAGCAACACCTTTTTGACATGGAATTAGAACTAATACATTTTGGCATATAAATATATCAACCCCACTTTTATTTAAAAGTATAGCTAATCATCCCATTCTTAGTTCCAAATTTTGGCAAAGTTCGAATTAAACCAAGGAAGTTTCAATTTTGCAGTCGTTTTCTATGCCAATACAAAGATCAAGAAAGGCATCAAATAGAAACACAAGTTGCTTGGACACAGAAATCAATGTTCAACAAACTCCACACCACATCATATTGAGGCCTAGTCCTCAAACACGGAGTATGGCTCGGAAACTACCAAAAATCAACATTTTTTTGCATGGTCATTCACTATGATAGTACACTCCACTCATCCATAACACATTCACTGAAAGAAGAACTAGTACTTTATTTATTTCATAGATGAGAAAATAGATATTTAAGATCGATAGCCTAATTTAGAAGGGAAACACCCATTTTTTATATGATATTATTCTCTATAATCACAACTTATTGAGACAAAGTTATAAACCATTTTACTTTTATAGTTCTACATCTTTTAATGAAAATAAAGTTGTTCGCATACTTTCTTGAGTTTTTGTAGCATTCATGTTTTCCTTAGGTAAGGGCCCATACAAGGAAAAGTACAAGGAATCTTTTGTTAAGTTAGTTTTTTCATTCATAGATGTTTCACTAGAACAACATATTTGTTTACAAATTATAGTGTCTCTACAGATTGTAGTAGTTTTGAATTATTAGAGTAAAATGTATTCCAGATTGTTTATGAAAAATTGTAGTCGATATTTAGTTCACACATTTGCATCTTTAAAATTGTCTCTTTCCACATATGGTCTTATCTTCTGTATTTGGCAATAGCTATAATTTTCTACTTGTTATGAACACTTGTGTGAAATATTGAAAGTTGCCAGACACTTGACTTTTGCAAAATGAAGGTAGAGCATTAAAAAGGGTTTCACAGAAAACCAAAAGGTAAATATTTAGATGCTTTTCTCTAATGATTGTTAGATCAGGAATAAAGTGCCAAACCAAGAAATTAGACCTCATGCCCTTGTAACCTATAGTTAAAATCAATTTCTATATGTTATGTAATTTTATTGTTTTGATTAATTAAGTTAATTTTTCACACAACCTGACATAGTTAGTTTCCTTGTAGTTGCATATATTGTGGAGGTCCCTCATAAGTTTGTACATATACTTGGGTTGATAATTAAAGTAGTGTTTAATGCAATATACTATAAAATGAAAACTATATACAAAGAACAAGAACTCTAGCCATAAAAATTCACATTTTTCATAAAACAAAACGTCAAAAATCAACCTCAAAATGAAGAGTGGTGATACCAGTATAACTCTTTTTTGGGGGTCTTGTAAAATTACAACTTTTGAGAAATCATGAGTGGTGTCATTTCAATGGAAACCCTAAATTAACGCTCATATTAAAAAATAGACCTCCTAGAATCATTACCATTTCTTTATGGTTAAATTTTAAAAAAATGCTTTGAAAAGAAATAAATAAAAGAAAAAAATTATAGAATCGCAATTTCTTGAAATTAAAAAAAAAAAAACAGGTTGAAAAAAATTCAAAATAAATTTACGACATTAATATAAAAAATTATAAACAATTAAAAAAAATAAATGTATTATAAAAGCTGTAAAAAAGATAAAATTAAAATGAAGCAAGTACTTAAACAATTAAAAAAAATTAAGCATTTTAAACAAAAGTATGAAAAAAAAATTAAAAACTTATTTTTTATTCTTAAATTTGAAAAAAAAAACTAAAAATACAATTATTAAACTTTAAAAACAAGAATTAAAAAGTTTAATAAATAAAAGAATTAAAAAAAACTAACCATAAACCCATCCCCTTCCCCTATGGTCCCCTTCCCTTCCCCATCCCCCTCTCTCTCCCCTCCATGCCACTCCTTTCCCCTTCCCTTCCCCTCGTTGGCCCTCATTTCCCCCTCCCTCCCTCCCTTGTTGCCCCTCCTTTCCCCCTCCCTCCCCCTCCTAGCTTGGTTAATGTCAAGCGATGAGATTTTGATAATCGTGTTGCTCGACATTGGGTGGGTTGGGAGGGGAGGGGGAGTTGAGGAGCAGAATCACACCACTCAACATTAGGCAGGCTGGGAGAGGGAGGCAGGGGCAAAGGAGATGTGGCAAGGGGGAGAGGGATGGGTATGGGGCGGGCTGGGATGGGGATGGAGGAGGGAAGAGGAGGCATGGAGGGGTAGGGAGGGACAAAGGAGGGGCAGCGAGGGGGAGAGGGAGGCGAGAAGGGGAGGCAGGGAGGGGGACAAAGGTAAGAAAGGAAGGGTGGTCAGGACGGAAGGGGAGGCGGGGAGGTGGAAAAGAGGGGAAGTGAGGAGGAAAGAGATGAGGATGGAGCAGGGAAGGGGAGCAGAGGAGAGGGGAATGGGTTTAGGATTAAGGTTTTTTTTAATTCTTTTATTTATTTTTATTTTTTTTAATTTTTTTTAAGCTTAATATTTGTATCTTTTGTTTTGTTTTGTTTTGTTTTGTTTTTGTTTTTGTTTTTTACCTTATTTTAGATTTTTTTTCATTTTTTTTTCAATTTTCTTCTATAAATTAAAAATAAAATAAAAATTTATCACTTTCTAATATTTCAAAAAAAATCATTTTATTAAAAGTCAATTTTTTTTTTAAATTATAACTTTTTTGAAATTGTTTTAATATTTGTTTCAGTTTAATTTTTTTATGCATTTTTTTGTATTTTTTTTATAAATTGGTTTATGTTGTAAATTGATTTTGGAATTTTTTGATCTATTTTTATAGATTTTTGTTTACAAATCGTAAATTTTTGAATCTTTTATCTTTTATTTTTTATTTTTTTAAGTGTTTAAAAATAAATAACCTTGAATAAAAATCACAGTGATCCTAGGAGGTCCACTTTTTAATTCAGGGGATGATTTATGGTTTTGATTGCAATGACACCACATGTGGTTACCAAGAAGTTGTAATTTTCACTCCCTTCCAAAAAGGGGTGATAGTGTATCACCACTTTTCAAAACGAACATAAAACCGACTACTAAATGTAACTCATTTTATAGTATATTGTGTTGGTTTAGAAGCAATACTCATGTTGTTGACTTAGTCCGATCAGATAGAGTATTAAGGTTGATTAATTAAGCCTATCAATATACATATTCTATAAAAGCATGTTTATATTTTTTTTGTAAAGATGCATAGAGTATATTATATCCTTCAAAGAGGAACCAAATTATAGAGTTTTTTATTGACCAATATTCAAGGTGGCCTGAGAAAGTGAAAACACAATCCTAGACAAGCAAAAATTATGACATTTTTAACAAGCATGGAGAAAAAAATGGCTCTCCCAACAGAGGGAAAACATGCCTTAAAACATAAGAAATTATGAGAGTTTAGGTGCACCATTCCAAAATTAAATATTCTACCATCTAGCAGCTTGTCTAACCAAGATAAAAATAAAAAATAAATGAAAAACACAGTAATTTTCTGGACCATAGAAACCTTGCATAATCCAAGTGTGCATCATGAGTAGAGTCGGTTCCTTATTCAATTATATTATAGGATTTGTAGTTCAAGCTTGGAGAATTATCTATCAAAAACTTCACAATAAGGGGCTTTGTTTTGTGTAACATGACCAAGTCATCCAATTCCAATCGTTAAATCTTGCTAGTAGGTTCGATGGCAAGCCCAGCTGACATCAAAGATTCCCCTTGTCCTTTGGTTTTTGAAACATGTGTCTTGCTGCATTGTCCTGTATGCTTTCCCTGTTACATAGAAACATTATGAGAGGCAACTTCGATGATGTTTTCCTTTGTCAGGCTAGAGTTTGTTACTCCAACAACTTCAAACCTCTTATCAAATAGTGTTTTCCCCCAATCTAAATTCTCTTCTATATTATTCAAACTATCTTCAATTTGTTGCATGGTGTCCCTCATGTCCAGGGAAACCACCTTAGTGTTCCCCCACTGCAACTAAAATTATTCCATCAAGAGTGGCAACATGTTCTTCACAACCCAACAGTGGTTTATTTTTCCCATCGAACATGTAGAGGTAATATGGCAAGCCACAATACCCGCTCCTGAATCGCTTATCAAATCCTGCATTGAAGGAAATACCAAACTAATGTAACCCATCGTTTAGAAAAACTAGACTCTTAACGACCCAAGGTTGTGCGCCCACTACTCCCACACCTTTACTTTCCTCTCTGACAAGTTTCCATGGTAACTAATTCCCCAATATTAAGCTTCGCACTCCTTCTGAATTCAAAGAAAAAACATATGATCCATAATGCTCAATACAACTCCATGTCCATGCTTCCATGGATATAATCCCTCCTCAATACATGCGGGAGAAATCCTACTAGCCTTCCACCTTGAATGCATTATATCCTGCTACACATCACTCCCATCACGCTCAGATTCATCGCTCAAGGAGAAATTAAGAATTCCATTACCTTACCTAATACAATGTTAATATCATGTCACACCCATTCCACATGTTGCCACATGGTTTAGAGCAGGGCATGGTACCCACATGCCCTCATGTGGATGCCACCCACATCTGGTAAGCATGTTTATAAATATTAATTTTTAAATTATTCTATTTTGTTGTTGTATGCTTTTGCTATTGCAAGTATGATAGGTCTCATTGACCATTTCTCTATAAGGCTCCTCTTGTATTTTAGGTATAACTTGATTCTTGGAATCATTGGATTCATTTCTATGCTATAAGCAGAAAGTACATCTACAAGTTATTTTCACTATATCCCTCCTAGTTTTATAAAATATTTTCCCCCTTTCCTTAGCTTCCAGCACCACTCCAGATGACCTAAGGACCAAATCATCATCATTTACATCTTCCATATTTTTTTTCTTATGATGTCATTCCCTTCTATTATTTTTAATCCCTTCAAAAACTTCGGCATATGTGAAATAGATTGTTTAAAGCATGTGAGCGAATATTCTTAAGCATATTGCTACTAAAAATTCAAGAAAAAAATTATATTGATTACTTTTTTATTCACCTTATTCATCCCTTTACAACTTTTGCATCAAGGTTTTATGCTCTCTTACACTTCGATTGCAAAGAATCTTATTAGTCTTCCACATTTTTTGGTTCTGCATGACACACATTAACTAATACATATTAGTTAAACTTAGATGTAATTCAAAAATATTAATTTAATACAAAAATTACAAAGAACTTTCCTTCTTCTCTTTTTTGGATGTGCTCCCATTGTGCTAATTAGAATTTTTGTTCCTTGAACTCTTATCACACATTTTATATCAATAAACAACCCACACCATTAAATGAGAATATACTACATATATTACACAAATAAATTACATAATTTCTAGCTAAAAAGTATTATGTTGTATTGATGCACTTTATGAATACAAACGCCCCAATGCATTTACATCATGTACACACCAATGCATCATAACTGAATGCACCAATAACTAAATTTAAATTAAAAAATTTAATCCATGTCTTTTTCGATGCAATATATTTAATCTAAAGCAACAGTGTGACATTGTGTCCATGCCGCACTAGATATTCACTAAAACTTTTTAAAATAATTTATAGTCGAACGATGTGTTTTTTTTACAAGCGCATCGGTGTGTTATATGAAAATGACCACATCAAAAATATTGAAAACATTTTATTAAACTTATAGGGATAGGATTTGATATCTAATGGAATAGGTGGCCCCGTTACACCCAACTCCTTATGTACATAACCACAAACCCATTAAATCTAAAATACCTAAAAATAAAAACCCATATTGTGATATAATAGAGGGAGCTAGACCCTAATGTGAAATTATGTAGCCACACAAAATAAAAGGAAGAAACAAAAAAAATGGTTCCATCGTTGAAGGTACTATGAAATGTTTTAATTTTTCTAAATCTATTTCAAATCTTAATATGAACATAAATAAATCATGCATTGAGATCAATAGTACAAATTTACATAACTGAAATTTATACTATGCAGAGTTTATTGTGATTCACCATACCTTTCGATTTTTTATCTTTGGAATAATCTAGTTGCTCCAAATTCGTCTCAGCAATAAGTCCCTCTTGCAAAACTCTCCCCTCGAAATTTCAGCAAAACAAAGAAATAGTGATCAGTTTTTCTAAAACACTTTATGAAATTAGTTTTTTGAAAAAGAAATTGGCACTTCTTTTTCAGCTCATGGGAAAAACCTCGTGCCTTTTTTTTTCCACATATCAGTGCACTTATATATGCTAATGCACTTGTGATAGATAACATACAACACACTCTCCCCATATTACTTCGTTTAACTTCTCTGGAAAATATTATCACTATTACGATATGAATGCATCGGTACACTACATTTTCTAAAGCACGCCATATGGGAATGCAATAGAATTATAAAGATAGAAAAAACAAATTTCATGTTGTTATATGTGAGTATTAGTGCACCTTCATTATCTTAGTGCATAAGTGCGATATATTTGCAAATAGCACCCGGTACATATAAAATTGAAAAATTTATAGGTATTTAAAATTGAAAATTTTGTATTGTGGTTTTCGTTTATCTAGGAGGATCTCTAAATGGGTCAATTTTGAAACTCATCAAAATGTAGTGGAACCAATTTAATTGCATATATCTCGTCGATCCAATTCCAATGGCGTCCGTTTCACTCAAAACGGACCCGGTATGGAAAAGTTATTCAGTTTTAACTTTTAGCTAAACAACATTTCCTACAAAGAATTGGGCAAAAATGGAGGCCACGTAGCACCACTGCAAGGGTGACACATGGAATCCGTACAATATGGACACTGATGTGGTACACCCACAAGGAGACACATGGTGTACTAGGCTGACTAGGCACCTGACTAGAGTCGAAATGGCATCCAATTGGGCATTGATAGTGGGCACGGGTGGACCAATCCCTAGGTGACATGTGTCATCTTGGGAAAGGTAAAAATTGGTTTAAACAAACGAATAGAACTTTGTGAAAATTGAAACCATGACCTCCCAACGCCCATGTCAACACCTTACGACTAGGACATTTTTGGTGCTTATTATGGAATATAAAAAATGTTATATTTAAGTTTGAGGTCAAGGTATGTGGGGGAAAAGGCAAGTTGACTGGAAGCCAAATATGGCGATCCAATCAAGCTTGCCCCAAAAGTTGGAACATGGTTTAAACAATAGACCGAATTTTTAAATTCGATGAATCATAGGATCATCATCCTACATGAATCCAAATGAGAAGAGAAGGCGACATAAGAGAGAAAAGAATTTATCATAGACTGATCAATTAATCATGGGAAAATTATACACACATAGAGATAAAATTGGAATAATATGATTATATTCATGAATCAGTAATTAATATGTAATAAAATGGTTATACATATTGGAGAATTTGAATACCTAAGATAGGATTTGAATCTACCAACAAAGACTGACTCGAGAGCTAACTCAATGTGGGAAAATCACCACTGGAGCTCAGTAATGTAACTCAAGAAAACTAACTTAGCCTACAATCATTTAACTGATGAGAGTAGGTGAAGAAAGGTGCCCACACTCCCTTAAATCATGAAAACTAGCACTAGGATAACTGATTGTGATCTAACTGATGGAAACTGGAGCATAACTGAACATAACTAGTTACCTACCAAGGTCAACTATTGGTGGCACTCAGAGTGGGTTCCTAAATTATAGGGATTAGTACCTGGGAACCTAAACTCATGCAATCAGGTGCAATATATGTCCCCTAGGTGTGTCCCCCATGCACTAGTTGAGTGATGAATACCTCCCAAGCTAGGAAAATAGACAATTAAACTATGTTGTCAAAGGAAGGATTAATAATAATCCCAACACCCCCCCTTAATCCTGAATTTGGACAACCTGGTCCCTGAAAACTAATACCAAAGTTCACCCATACAATCTAAATTAATAAAAAAATAATGGCTGCTTAATAAAAACAAGGAAATGGGGAAAACCTCATGGGAACACCCCCCCCCCCCTCAAAATTAGGAGGAAAATCAGGATCAAGCTTTCATATCAAGATAAAATTTCTTCTTGAATAAAAAACTTGTGAAAATATTTATGCAACCTGCATCTCTGTGGTGCAGTGAAGTAGTATGATGGTCCTTCTCTGCACTAGTATCTTAGGGATATGCATGTGAACCTCTCCATCTTATTCCAATTTGATGATAGATAGGAGAAGGAATGTTTCCTTTGTCTCTTCTTTCTGGAGAAGAGTGACATGATCCAATTTGTTCTTTAGTGAGCACAATTGTTTATCATTCCTTACTATCATGTAGCATATCTCTAGGAGCTTGTGGCACCTCTCTAAAGGAAGTGAATTTGCTTGACATAACACAAGGTTCTCTTTTTTAAAATGGTATCTTGTTCTCCTAATGTCAGATGTCTCTCCAGTCATGTTCCTAGATGCCTCAATAACCTTTTGTGCCCATTTAGGCCCGGGATTGGGAGTAGGGACTAGATTTGGATCTAGATCACTATGAACTTCATCCTCAGTTTCAAAAACCGATTCAACTAGGTCCTCTGCTTCGGATTCTGAATTTGAAACACTATTGGAAACATTATCATATGTAAAAGGTGTAGGTAGAATGGTTTCACCTCCCCTTTCAAACTGTAGCTGAGACTATATTGGATGTTAGTATGGAAGAAAATTTGAGAATTCATATCCCTTGGAGACATGGTTTGCAACACCCTTCTCTATAATCTTCCCAGTTGAGATATCTGAGATCTACATTGAGTCAGGACCAAATACCACTCACTTTGGTGGGCTAGTATGTGTCATCTGGTATGCAGATAACAAATTTGTAGCTAAAGAGGGAACATAGAGTACATCTTTGAATACTCTATGATTTAACTTGATTGAACCCTTTCCTTCAGCTTGAAATTGAGTGTCATCACCTATATGAATACTCGAACCATCGGTAAGTTGGAATGAATAGAACTGTTCTTTGGATGCAACCATATGATTGGAGGCTCCTGAATCAATGAGGAAGGCATGTGATTTTAAACAACTAGCCTTCAGTGCATGGCATCTCTCATAATGATCTTCAGTATTTTCTCCAGAGTTAGTCTTCCTTGTGCCTTCGGTGAGTGCAATGTTTTTTTTCTCAAGGATTTTTTCCTGTTAGGATTGTAATCCTCCCTTTTCCAAATTGGTCAATTGTTCCTAACTTAGGAGTCCTTTTAGTCATTATTGAGTCACTAGTACCATTGGGTCCACTTGGCCTAGTGGGGCCACATGTACCAGCCTCTAGAGTGTGGGGAACACTAATTAAGGATAAATGTCATTGATTGCACCTACATGCATTAGTTTAGGTGCCTCCTAGACCAATCCCTACAATTTAGGAGCCATTGGGAGTGATGACACCAACCTCCTTCAGTTGAGTTTAGTTGGTGACTAGTCAAGCCTAGTTATGAGTCATTTACATTCAGTTAGATGTCCTCCAGTTCAGTTAGCGCTAGTCTTTGCATGGATGCATGTGGGAAGGTGACTTTTCTCACCTACCACATCAGTTATACTAGTTAAACTGATTATAACTGATTGAGATACTGAAGTAGACAACTGGAGATAGCTAGTTAAGCTCCGATAGTGATCTAGACATGTCCAGTTATCCATGCAGTCAGATTGAGTTAATCAATTCAAATTTCCCCTCATGGATTTGAATAGTCTAGCTGTTAATTCCAGTGTATTGCATTTTAACAATTATCCATATTGTGTCCATTTTACTTTTTTATTAATGAAAGCATATACAACTATAACTCATTTTTTTCACTGTTTCATATCATATTTTGAGTAAATTTTTTTGTGGAATCTTTGTGAGATTTTCATGTTCCATATATTCCCGTGAGCTCAAATTTAATATGGTATCAGATCCATGGCAAGACAAGGAAATTCTTCTTCTACAAATATCATGTTGGATCTATGAATCAATTTGAGCAAAAAATCTTAAAAGCATTCCAAATTTGCACTAGAAGCAGAGAGTTTACCATATAATTATTGGAATCCCAACCTTGTTGATAAAGCTTGATTTATTGACTAATCCAGGTGTGATGCAAACTCCAAAAGAGGATATTTTTCAACCTTAATTTGGTTTTTTGTGTAATTGCGGGTACAACTTCATATGGATTCGAAAATATCAGTTCCTCTTCTTATCCATCCACAAGATATTCATAATGGAAGATAAATATGATTTAACATCTAAAGAGACAAGATCTCTATGAGGTGTCTATTAGACTTGGTAAAGAGTATTATGTAGATAAGAATGACTGGCTAAATGATGGTGACAGAGATTTTGGAACAATATGTCTGGCCCTTTCTCCAAGCTTGTACTACCTTATTGGTTCTGCTGAATACCCAAAGGATATATGGAGAAAATTGGATAGAACCTTTGGCAAGCACAATGAGGATCGTAATAGAGATTTGGAGAGAACACCCATCACCACAATATATATTTATTCAAAATTCTTGGCCTCTACTCTCTCTAATGAATTTGTTCAAGATGAAGAAGAAGCAAAATATTCCACACAGTCAATTCAAATTGAAGAAAGTCTCCTTGCAGTGACTCCTTCTCCTGCTGCTCTGGGAGTTTATGATATCTCTGATATATCATCTTCTCATATGGATGATATAGAAGAATACATTCAAATATCTGATTTTGAAGAAAAACTCTCCTTCCATTCTATGCAAACATTCTCCAGTGATTCTCCTTTAAATTCTATGCAAAATTTACTAGTGATTGCTTCAGAAAGTGAAGAGGAATTCGATTTATCTCCCTCTAATGTTTTTTCTGGTGTGTATATAGGTAATACCTTGGATATTTTTGAAATAATATCAGATTGTAGGAGTGATCCATTCACTCTTATTGATATAGAGCTTCCAATAAATTCCTATAGGATTGCATGCACCAATACTCAGAATTTTGAAGAAAGAGAAAACTGTGCATCTACCATCTCAGTGGACCACACTTTTGGATCTGATATGAACTTATTTGGATTTGATATGGTATTATTTGGATCTGATATGATATTATTTGGTTCAAATTTTAAGTTCGAAGAGCCTTCAGTCATGCTTGTAGCTGGTCTCATCAATTTTGGTGTGACAAATCAAGTACCGCAAGTCTCTTTCAAACTTGTTGTTGGGGATTTGATGTCGGTTTCCTCTTAAGAGTTTGATGATACGATGTTTTGTGAATAATTTGTTATTTCTTAAGCTATATCAGATTATGGAGCTCAAGCATTCACTCTCCACAAGCTTAGGGATTCTCTACCTTTGTATTTGTTCACA
Organism: Pseudotsuga menziesii; assembly: GCA_001517045.1. Taxonomy (NCBI): domain Eukaryota; kingdom Viridiplantae; phylum Streptophyta; class Pinopsida; order Pinales; family Pinaceae; genus Pseudotsuga; species Pseudotsuga menziesii. The sequence goes on from LPNX010861759.1 coordinate 16,603, forward strand.
TGCTCATCTCCTCATAGAACTGGTAAAGAGGGAGACATTATGCATTCACATGGACACACACTTTTAACACTTGGGCCTGATTACCTCACATGGTTTGTTGTTCAAGGATGAAATATATCAGTTCCTTGGGTGTTCCTCATATGGTTCAAATTCTCAAGCACTTTTTCTCTCTTATTAGGTGATTTCAGTTTCTCTAAATGGGTCCATATTTCATCTAGCAGTTGTCTATATTTCTGATTTAGTTGAGTATATTATTCTTCTTCCAAAGAGGAATATTCCTCTAGAAATAATCATTTAGTTTTGATGGAGAATTTCACATGATAGTCCCCAAGATACTTGTGCACAAAAGAACAAGCTTGATCCTGATTCTACCTGCTTAGTTTGAGGGGGGGTATTTTTCCCATGAGGTTTTTCCATGTTTCCTTGGTTGTATTAAAAAATTACTTTTGAATTTTAGTTGTAATGGGTGACCTTTGGTATTAGTTACCAGGGCCCACAGTTTTTCGAGTTAGAATTCAAGGGGGTGTTAGGATTATAATCCTACCTTGTCCAAATTGATCAATTAAGCCTAACTTAGGAGTCTTTTTATTCATTATTGGGTCACTAGTACCATTGGGTATTCTTGGCCTAATGGGGCCACATGTACCTATTATAACAGTAGTCCACCACTTAGTACCTTATTCTAAAGCCTTAGTCATTTTAATTGTCATTTATGTGATGATATGCTATGGTTTGGACTTAGGGAAGTCAATTGAGCATAATAACCAGTTAATTTGGTGCTTTCACACCTATAGCAGCACTCCATCTCAGTCAAAATCCACATGTTCACACTCATTTATTGTTGGTGTACTCCCATTCCTTGAATCGGGGAATTGTGGTTGACTAGGAGCGCTATGGGTGGATTTATCCCAAATTTTGGACTATTGGAGCATTTAATGCCCACCTAGAGCCTCCCACTCACCTTATTTTGCACACCCACACATGCCAAGGAGTCATGATTTCTCCAGCACACCTCATCCACATCCATGCCTCCATTCATGACCATTTGGGTTGAGTTGGAGCGATTTTGTCCCACCTAGGGAGGATTGAGGCCAATTTTGAATGTACACTCATTTTGGGCTTCCTAATCCTCACGAATTGAAACATATGTAATGTAAACCTATTTTAAACCTATTCACATGTTAGACAGTCAAATAATATCCGGTTTATGTTCACACTATGTATGCAAAATTGTTCCTCTTTCATGTTTTTTTGTTGGTTTTTGCAAGTAATTTGATTTGTGAGATTATTTGAGGCTCCTCAATCTTGTTGTAGATCAAAATTATCACATGGTATCAGAGATGAGTGGAGTTTAGTGAGTTTCATATCAATCTTGAGTGTTTGAGCTTCATTTTTTAGAGAATTTCCAGATAAAATTGAGTGTTTTTTGCAAGACTTTCAACAAATTTCTCACCATTAGCAGAAATGGAAGAAAAAAACATCTTTCTTACCCCCTTAAATTTCTTTGATTGGAAGGTAGAAATGGTTATTCAATTGAGATCTAAGGGTCTCTACAGAGTTACCATGGGCACAGAAGTGGAGCCAAACCCCGCTGTATAGAAATATAAGTACTTCAATAGACTTGATGAAGCCTATGGATTGATATGCTTGAGTATTTCAAGAGAGATATTATTTCATATAGATAGTTTGACAACCCCAAATGAATTATGGGTTAAACTAGAATCACTCTTTGGGAAAACTGATGAATTGAGAGGACATCAACTTGAAAACAAGATCATAAGCCTAAGCCCAGCGCATTTTGAATCTATCCAAGAGTTATTCACAAAGTTAAAGTCTCTAGTGCTTCACCTGAAGAATTGTGGAATTAAGAATAAACATGATCATTTGATATTTTCCATCCTTTCAAAGTCAGGCCCATAATTTTGGTGTTTGTAAGCACCTTCCATTTTGGAAAATTAACACTTCAAAACTAGCAGATGCCAACATTAGCTAGCTTCATGGAATACCTCACCCCGGAGCAAGACAATCTAGTTAAAATAGGAACCATGAAAGCTAAAGATCAATCTTTGGCCATGGGTGTTTGGAATGCCTCCAAGGAAAAGTAGAAGGAAAATAATTCGAAGCAATCAGATAAGAGGAAACCTGATAAACCCAAAACTAATGATGGGGGTTCAAGTCCTTATAAGGATAAGGACAATAAAGAAAAGGAGAAAAGAAAATGAAAATATTTCCACAAGCGATGGCATCCATAAAGATCCTTCATGAAGAAATCCATTGATCAGATGGCATAGCTGCTAGAGATAAACAACATCCCTATCACATATGGTACACAGAAGAAATATGGCACCTCAAGTTAAGACAAAAAAGAGAAATGGCATGCCTTGGTAGTAGGTACTTCTAATTCCTCAACCTTCATTATTGACTCAGGAGAATCTAGACATATGGTTTCCACCAAAGAGCTCTTCTCCTCTATGCTTTTGAATAGTGGCCCAATAGTTCAAATGGGAGATGACTCTAAAATCCAGACCAAAGGAGTTGGTAGGATTGATTTGGAGCATGGTTATTTTAGTGATGTGCTCTATGTACCAGATTTGGAAGAACATTTGTTGTCATTCTATCAAATGAATCATATAGGAGAAGATAAGAGAGTAACATTTACTCATGACTTGGTAGAGATAGCATAAATTTCATCAAACCAAGTTGTGGCAATTGGGTATGCAGACCACCAAGATAGGATGTACAAGTTCTAAAATTTTCTCCCTAGTCCCAGTGACCAAATGCTCATTGTTGAAATATTGTAACTTCGAAGAATATTCTATATGTATCTTTTTGTGGTCCCCGATGGTCCTACCGGGAGAACCACTTGTATTACATTGTACTCCGATGCTCCTAATCGGAAGAACTAATAAGAGTCATGAGGTAGTCCCCTCTAATTGTAAAGGTGGGTCATCAGCACCCCAGTGTGGTTACTTGAGCCTACATGTGTAACTCAAGCCTACATGATTTAACTCGAGCCTACATGTCAAATTAGTTAACTTAAGTGAACGGATGAATATAAATAGAGGTGTAGTGCTCCTCATTTGAGACACACACACTCTCACTTGTGTAGCACATTAGTGGAGAAGAGAAGTAGCTGGAGAAGGAGGAGGATCAGGATTTGATCTCCTTGTTGGTTTTATCTTTTATCTCTTTGGGGCATCTATATTGAGGAAGCTTTTGCTAGGTTTTTCCCTTTAGGGTTTTCCCAGGATAAATCTTTGTGTTCCTTTTTTATGGTTGTGCTTGTCTATCTTTCAGTGATCCTGTTTATATGCTTTTGTCATGAAAATGAAATGAAATACTGATGTCTTAGCTAAGCATATGAAAATTTAACATGGTATCAGAGCCACCCTAAAAAGAAGACATTGAGTAGCTACAAAATCTAGGGCTTCTTAATTTTTGATTCTCTCTCCACAATTGATCAGCAAAAGAAGGCTAGGCTGACTCTCCATTGAAGGGCACATCTTTCTGTCGAAGCGGAATTCGATTTCAAGCATTTTCAGTTTTCGGTGCAAGAAATTAGGGCTTCTTGCAGAAGAAGAATTTTTGAGTGAGCCCAGCATAAGATTTCTCTCCTCATCAAAATCGAATTCTAGATATTTGTAACAAGTTTTTTGGTTGGGTGAAACTTCGGGAAAGTCAAACCCTAGTTTGACCCCGAGCTAGAAAAACCCTAAATACTAAAACTGCAAAGTTTTGGTACATTCTCTATATCAAGCGATTGACAAAGGTTCAGGAGCTAAAACTTGTAGAGGCCAACGATAAAATCCTGATGTACACTGTGTCCAAAATTCCTCCTCAGATGCGCTATATTTTGGGAGATATGATACTTCCAAGTTAGGGTTCTAGCCTCTTCCGGAATTCATCCCTAAATAGGACACCTGGGAAACATTGCTATAGCATGGGCTACATAGGTCCAAATTGAATTCCTGAAGATGTTCTAGAAATATCACAGACTGTTATTTCTTTGGTCCAAATTTTAGAACCAGAGGATGAAACAGTGACATGTGGAAGTCCATACAACTTCGCTATTCTGAACAGTGCTGTAACAGGTCACCGTGGGAAAAGGATAATAAATCCCAATTGGTGAAACCAATTCTCATGAAATCTATGGTGTTGGATCAGTTACATGTGAGGTTACATCAGCACGAAATTTCAGACACATAGGAGCATTAATTTTGAATATATCACAGAAACAGTGATAGGCATTTATGTAGAAGAAATTGGAAAACTAGGGTTTCCTGTTCCAGGAGCTTCCCTCCACTGTTTTCATAAAAGGAGTACATTAGACAGCTCCATTTGAAGAGATATATCTTTCTATCCAATAATATCTTAAATACTCCAAGTTTTGAAAATTAGGTTTTCTCTAACAAACCCTAAATTAGCTAACTCTGGAAGCAGGACGGACACGTCAAATCGGTAAGATCTAATCTTTTGCTATTTGCATTTGAGGTTCTCATTTCAAAGTAATCTATCACATAAGATTGATGATAAGCTTGGTAAATTTGACAAATTCCAAGCATGGAAGTATATGATCTCTCTAAAGAAAATGAATTGGACACCTACATAAGTAGAGAGGTTCCAGTTCCATACGGAGATGAGGCTCAAAGCCTTACACAAGAAGAACTTGATCAAGGCCAAGAAGATAATTGTTGATTCAATCACGGATCAACTTGTACCACAAGTGTCTTCCCTAAAGACACCGAAGATGTTTGATTCCTTGATCAAGCTATTTGAAGATAAGAACTTAAATCAGAAGATGGCTTTGAGAAAACAGTTGAAGAATGTGAAGATCCAGAATGCAGAACAACTTGAAGCAGTAGAAGAAGAAGTGGAGATTGCAGAAGTGGTGATAGCCACCTTGAATGGCCTCCCAGGATCATGGGATTCATGCAAAGAATGTATGCCAGAAGGAAGTAATTTCTTTCAGCTCGACTCATAAGAAGAGAAGAAGAAGATGGGAGCAATTGAAGATCAAGCTCTCACCATTCAAAGAAGATCCCTCAAGGCGATGAGGAATATGAAGAACTCAATTCTTGTCATTTGGATAAGAAATTATGATTTCATGAATGAAGAAGATGATAAAGCAGAATGATCAAGATGGATTCTACCCACAAAACAAATAAAAGATAAGTATTCAATTGTCATTTCATGATATTGTTTTGTTATACATTTGATTATATTCAGTTGATGTGTTATACATGATAGATTATTTGCATTAATGACCATATACTACTAATATGCATGTGATGGGTAAGTAGCTCATGGTGCTATACAACTCTCCATTGCTACTTATCAAACCTCTTTGCTGACATATTGGATTAGTGCACAATCTCAATAATGTCATGGTGGAGATGGAAGGAATCTAGAAAGTTTATGTGAGATATGGATGAATGTTGTATTGACTAAACAGTTGCATGATGCATAAGAATTTTTCATTATGCATATGTTTTATGAAATAGTTCTAACCATGCAATTGGTGCATTTGAATTGTAGGAAAGGTCATGTACAACCTCCTACAAGAAAAGAACGATGAGACTTGTTCCGAAGAACAAGTGATGACAATTCAAGATTCACTCCAATAAACATGAATCTGAAGCTCCCAGGGTCAGAGACACCATGACAGAAGAAAGAGCTTCAGAGAGTGGTAGATCCACCTTGAAGGATGAAGACCACCATGGGTGCAAGAGATAACTCAAGATGAAGAAAAGAATGCTATGAATGAAGCTATGATCAAAGAATAACAGTTGATCATGGGGAATGATGTATACGATATGATGGAACAAGTGTACAAAGCAAGGTTCGTGATTCTCCCCAGAAAGAATAGAATATGACATACTCTATTGACCAGTATATATCAAGCATAGAACCACCTATACAGAATAAAGAGGGAAGATGATACTCCACTTCAGGGGGAGTGACTATAGAAAATTATATCTAAGTTCAACATGGTACGACATGATGGATAGCTTTGTGATGGATCGAGACTTTACCAAGAGTAAAGTGGGTTCCAACCTTCAAGGTTGAATGCAAAATACTAGGATATGTTGATGACCTGAGAAGAAAAAATCATAGAAGATGTTATGATACTAGAATGATGTTTGGGATATAGTACTCAAACCAGAAAGCAAGAATGTGGTATCTTCCAAATGGATTTTCAAGATAAGATATGTTGTTGATAGAAGTAAGGTAAGAGTTGTGGCTAGAGGTTTCTATCAAAAAGAGGGAATTAATTCTGAAGAGACACTTACCCCAGGAAGCAAGGTACACTTCCTTCAAAAATATCATGGTAGTTTCTTCCATGATGAAGTAGAGAAAAGCCTTCCTTAATGGTATGATTGAGGAAGAGTTTTACATTGAATAGTCACGAGGATTTGAAGTTGAAGACAGATGGAATCAAGTATGTAAGTTGAAGAAGGACCTCTATGGCCTGAAGCAAGCTCCCAGACCTTGGTATGGAAGAATAGATAGTTTCCTGATGAGCATGGGCTTTGCCAAGAGTAAAGTCGATCCTAACCTTTCCTACAAGGTTGTAGAAGATGAACCTGTCATTCTATTACTATATGTGGATGACTTATTCTTGACAGGGAATGAGAAACAGATCATGGAAATCAAGAAGAAACTAGCAGAAGAATTTGAGATGAAAGACCTTGGGTTAATGCATTATTTCCTAGGTCTGGAAGTATGGCAAAGTTCAGAAGGAATATTTCTCAACCAGGGAAAGTATGCGGTAGAGATATTGAAGAAATTCAATATGTTGGAATGCAAAGTCATGGCCACACCCATGGAATCCAACCTGAAGTTGTTAGCTGATGACTCATTAGAGTTAGTGGATGTGACTCACTATAGACAAATAATTGGGTCATTGATGTACTTAACAAATACCAGACTAGACATTTGTTTTGCTGTGAACACCTTAAGTCAATATCTTGTTCAACCAAGATGGGTTCACCTAGTAGTTGAAAAACATGTGATGAGATATCTGAAAGGGACTATAGACTTTGGTCTATACTATGATGGTAGCCATGAGTATAGATTGTATGGCTACACAGATGCAGATTGGGCTGGAAGTATCTTAGACAGGAAAAGCACATCAGGTAGATGCTTTTGTTTGAGGTCTACTATGAGTTCATGGTTTAGCAGGAAACAGTCCAGTGTTTCTCTTAGCACGGTTGAAGCAAAATACATAGCAGATTGCTCTACTAAGTTGTGAAGCCATATGAATTCAGAAGCTGATATCAGGTCTCTTTGACCTGAAGATGGATACTACAATGATTCTATGTGATAACCATAGTTGTGATGACAAAGAACCCTGTGTTCTGACGTAACACATAGAAATCCAGTATTTCTACATACAAGATAAGATGCAGATGATGATACTGTAGATGCAGATGATGGTGATTCAGTATTTCTATACTGAATATAGAGATGATGATGTTTTAGTATTCCCATACTGAAGATATAGATGATGATGATTTCAGTATTCCCATACTGAAGATATAGATGATGATGATTTCAGTATTCCCATATTGAAGATATAGATGATATTTCAATATTCACATACTGGAGATACAGATGGTGATAGTTCAGTATTCACATACTGAAGATGTAGATGCTGATGGTTTGGATGATGATGTACTGACAAAGCCTCTGCCTCGAGTAGAGTTCGAACACTTTTGAGACAAGCTTGGTGTTGTTTGGAAAGACCTTCCTCGAAAGGGGGAGTAGTGATGTTGCAGTGGGATTGTATCATCCCTGGGCATTTTCCCTAAAGTGATCTGGAGGCCTCAATCTTCCAGAATGAAGAGGGATTGTATCATCCTAGGACATCTATCCATAATAGATCCGGTGACCTCGGTCCTCGAGAACATGGTGGGATTGTATCATCCTTGGGCACTTTCCCTAAAGTGATCCAGAGACCTCGATCTTCGAGAATGAAGAGGGATTGTATCATCCCGGGACATCTATCCATAATAGATCCGGTGACCTCAATCCTCGAGAATGTGGAAGGATTGCATCATCCTTGGACATTGTCCTAAAGTGATAGGGACTGATTCTCCCATAATCAATCCGGTGGCTTCGATCCTCGAGAATGTGGTAGGATTGCATCCTCCTTGGACATAGTCCTAAAGTGATAGGGACTGATTCTCCCGTAATCAACCCGTGGCTTTGGTCCTCGAGAAAGTGGTAGGATTGCATCATCCTTGGACATAGTCCTAAAGTGATAGGGACTGATTCACCTGTAATCAATCCGGTGGCTTTGGTCCTCGAGAATGTGGTAGGATTGCATCATCCTTGGACATAGTCCTAAAGTGATAGGGACTAATTCTCCTGTAATCAATCCAGTGGCTTCGGTCCTTGAGAATGTGGTAGGATTGCATCGTCCTTGGACTTAGTCCTAAAGTGATAGGGACTGATTCCCCCGTAATCAATCCAATAACTTCGATTGTCGAGAATGTGGTGGGATTGTATCATCCCTGGACTTTAAGTCCAAAAGTGATCCAAAGACTTTTTGTCTTTGAGTTGTGGATTGCAGGTTGTTGCTGATGATGATGATGCCGTACTGATCGAAAGATCAGAGTATGATGATGATGACGTACTGATCAAAATATCAAAGTATGATGATGATGACGTACTGATCAAAAGATGAGAGTATGATGATGATGACATACTGATCGAAAGATTAGAGTATGATGATGATGACGTACTGATCGAAATATTAGAGTATGATGATGATGACGTACTGATCTAAAGATCAGAGTATGATGATGACGCACTATGATTATGATGATGATGTTTCTGATCGAAAGATCAAAGTATGATGATGATGTTTCTGATTGAAAGATCAGAGTATGATGATGATGTTTCTGATCGAAAGATCAGAGTATGTTAATGATGTTTCTGATTGAAAGATCAGAGTATGATGATGATGTTTCTGATCGAAAGATCAGAATGTGATGATGATTATGATCGACAGATCAGAATATGATGCTGAAGATGTTACTGCTAATCGAAAGGTCAAGGTGCTGAAGATGTTGTTGCTGATCAAAAGTCAAAGTGTTGAAGATGTTGTTGATCAAAAGGTCAAAATGCTGAAGATGTTGTTGTTGATCAAAAAGACAAAGTGCTGAAGATGTTTCTAATCGAAAGGTCAAAATGCTGAAGATGTTGTTGCTGATCAAATAGTCAAAGTGCTGAAGATGTTGCTAATCGAAAGGTCCAAGTGCTGAAGATGTCATTGCTAATTGAAAGATCAAAAGGCTGAAGATGTTGTTGATCAAAGACTGAAGATGTTGTTGATGATGAAGACTGAAGATTGAAGATGAAGACTACATGATGTTGAAAAGCTTCCAATGATTTATAGATGTGTTACCCTGATGATGTTGATGATGTCCCCTATCTCCACTCTTGTTGTTGTTGATGTTGCTGTAGAATACCCTTCTCGTAAAGGGGGAGTGTTGAAATATTGTAAATTTGAAGAATATTCTATATGTATCTTTTTGTAGTCCCCGATAGTCCTACCGGGAGAACCACTTGTATTACATTGTACCCTGATGCTCCTAATCGAAAGAACTAATAAGAGTCATGAGGTAGTCCCCTCTAATTGTAAAGGTGGGTCATCAGCACCCCAGTGTGGTTACTTGAGCCTACATGTGTAACTCGAGCCTACATGATTTAACTCTAGCCTACATGTCAAATTAGTTAACTTAAGTGAACGGATGAATATAAATAGAGGTGTAGTGCTCCTCATTTGAGACACACACACTCTCACTTGTGTAGCGCATTAGTGGAGAAGAGAAGTAGCTGAAGAAGGAGGATCAGGCTTTGATCTCCTTGTTGGTTTTATCTTTTATCTTTTTGGGGCATCTATATTGAGGAAGCTTTTGCTGGGTTTTTCTCTTTAGGGTTTTCCCAGGATAAATCTTTGTGTTCATTTTTTATGGTTGTGCTTGTCTATATTTTAGTGATCCTGTTTATATGCTTTTGTCATGAAAATGAAATGAAATACTGATGTCTTAGCTAAGCATATGAAAATTTAACACTCCTCTCTCATGCCAATGATATCTCCAAGCTATGGCATGAGATATTTGGACACATTAACTACAAGTACCTCCAAGCACTACACAAAGATGAGATGGTGGAAGGGCTTCCTTCAATCAAATATTCAAATGGAGCTTGTATTGGTTGTGTAGTTGGGAAGCATCTAGAGCGCAACTATGAGAAGGGAAAGGAAAGGAGACCCTCACAACCTCTTGTATTAGTACATTCAAACCTGATTGATCCTATACCCACTCCCTCCTATGGTGGATCAAGGTATGTACTCACCTTCATTGATGACTACTCGATATTCTGTTGGGTATACTTCCTAAAATTGAAATCTAAAGTATTTTAGCAATTGAAGATTTGGAAGGCCTTAGTGGAGAATCAAAGTGGGCATAGAATAAAAATACTTAGGACTGACAATGGGAAATAATATGTAAACAAAAATATTCAGCATCTTTGTGATGAATGTGGCATTCAAATGCAGCATTCGACTCCCTACACACCACAACAAAATGGTCGGGCATAGTGGAAAAATATATTTCTCAAACAGATGGCCACATACATGATTGAGGAAAGATATATAAGTCCCAAGCTATGGGTTAGGGATATTAATTTTTCTGCATATATATAGGACAGGGAAATCCAAAAATCAGTCAAAGGAAAAACTCCCTACGAGGCATAGTTTGGCCATAAACAAAATGTCTCAAATTTTAGAATTTTTGGATCAAGAGCATGGGCTCGAATTCCCTCAGAAAAGAGGAAGGATTTGAAGACACAAAGCAATGAATGCATCATAGTTGGATGGTGAGGACACAAATGGTTATAATCTCTTTGACACATCCACACTCAATAATTTCATTGAGAGGAGTGTGCAATTTCAAAGAGGAACCAATATCATGTTTTGAGCTTGCACTGGGGGAATGCTATTCTCCCCAACACCTTGATGAAGTAAGTGATGATTCAAGATCTATATTTTCTAATAATTCTGATTATTAAATGGATGTAGATTACATTTCTACATATTATTCACCATCAAGTCCCAAATGGGATGAAAAAATCATACATGCTGCAAGGGAATTGGCAGGCAATCCTCAAGAACCTAGGAAGACAATATCTCAATCTAACAATGATTCCTATGCAAGTGAATGTGATATTGTTGAGCATTGTTATATGATGATTGGATATAATCCAAATTCATATCAGGATTATTTTCATGATCCAATATGGAAATAAGCATTGGAAGAAGAATTCAATTCTCTCCAAGAGAATGAAATATGGGAATTGGTTCCCCTTCCTCCCAAGAGGAAGCTTGTGCAATGCAAGTGGATATTTCAAACCAAAATTGATGCATATGGTTCAGATGTTATGTATAGGGATATATTGGTTGCTAAGGGATACTCTCAATTCCAAGGTGTGGACTACACTAAAACCTTTGCACTAGTTGCAAAGATGGATTCAATAACACTAGTTCTAGCAATTGCAGCTAGTAAAGGTTGGAAAGTGCACCATATGGATGTAAAGAGTGAATTATTACATGGTGAAATAAATAAATAGATCTACATGTAGCAAACTTAATATTTCCAAGAGGACCCTTCACTTGTTTTCAGGTTGAAGAAATCACTTTATGGACTCAAGCAAGCCCCCAGGGCTTGGTATGCAAAAATGGATGCTTTCTTGTTCTCAACTGGTTTCATTCGATGCAAATATGATCCAAAGGTGTATTTGAAGAAAAATGATAGTGTTTTTCAGGTTATTGTACTGTATGTATATGACCTCTTAATTATAGGGGCATGCAACAATCAAATTTGATCTATCAAGGCATCCTTACACAGTGAGTTTGCAATGACAGATCTAGGATTGCTAAGGAAATTTTTGAGATTGGAAACTAAGCAATTTGAAAGAGGCATCATGCTGAGTCAAAATAATTATGTTTCAGACCTGATAATTAGGTTCAATGTGGCTGATTTTAAGGAATACAAGTGAATTTTTCTTTTTGGCATCAAACTAGGTGAATTCGGTGATTCTCCTTTGGTAGATTGTACACTGCACATGCAACTAGTTGGTAGTTTGATTTACCTTACACATACCAGACCTGATTTGTATTATGTTGTAAGTGTTGTAGCAAGGTATATGCACTAGGCACATGATCTACATTGGAAGGAACCCAAAAATATCCTCCAATATGTCCAAGGAACAAAGAGTTTTAGGGTACATTATGCAGCTAGTTCTTCACTTCAACTAGCTGGATTTTGTGATTCGATTTGGGTTGGATATCCCACTGACAGAAATTAAAATTCAGGTTTTTTTTAATGTTTTCTGAAGGATCTATTTTCTTGTATCATAAGAAACAACATACAATCTCTCTTTCTTCAGTAGAGGCCGAGTCCAGTGCAACAGTTAATGTAGCCACACAATGTGTTTGGTTGCAATGAATTCTTTGGGAGTTTGGTGTTGCAATTGATTCTCCTCCCAACATTTGGGTGGAAAATAAAAGTTCCATAAATATATATACTGATATAGTTTAGATTCATATAAAAAATCATATAGATATCCATATGCACCACATCCAGAGCTTAGTGCATGATAGGGTGATTTCCTTGCAGTATTGCCCATCCACCGAGAAAACTGCTGACATATTCACGAAGAGTTTTTCTGAGAATACCTTCAATCACTTGAGATACTTTCTTGAAGTGAGTAATGGATGGTGATTTCTACCATTTTCTAGAGGTTTCATCCCCATGTCTATTTTAGAGGGAAGGTTTTTTCCCATGAGGTTTTCCTTCTTTTCCTCAATTTGCATGGACAAAAAAAAATTATGTTATGTATTGAGGTGACTTGAGCCTTTGTTTCCAAGGCCTCCCACTTTATTTTCATGAGCTGTAATAATTTTTTGTTAAGGGGGGGTGTTAGAACAGTAATCCACCACTTAGTACCTTAGTCTAAAGCCTTAGTCATTTTTATTGTCATTTATGTAATGATATGCTATGGTTTGGACTTAAGGAAGACAATCCATCATAATAAATAGTTAATTTGATGCTTTCACACCTACAGTAGTGCTCTAGATCAATCAAAATCCACATGTCTGCCCTCATTTTTTTTTTTCGCTCCCATTCCTTCAATTGGGGAATTGTGTTTGACTAGGAGCGTTAGGGGTGTATTTATCGCAAATTTTGGACTAATGGAGCATTTAATTCCCACCTAGAGCCTCCCACTCATCTTATTTTTCACACCCACACATTCCAAGGAGTCATGATTTCTCCAACACACCTCATCCACGTCCACACCTCCATTCGTGACCATTTGGCCCACCTAGGGGGATTGAGGCCAATTTGGCCAATTTCACATGTACACTTATTTTGGGATTCCTAAGCCTCACAAATTGCACCATATGTAATATAAACCTGTTATAAACATATTCACATGTTATATAGTCAAATAATATCCAGTTTCTATTCACATTGTGTATAAAAAATTGTTCGTCTTGTTAGAATAATAAACCCATAGTTTACCCACTTAGACATTAATTTCATTATTTTTGTCTTATTTTCCTAGTTCATGTGTCCCACCTTGTGCAAGTTGTCATTTTCCTATCTATAATGGTCAAACTTGCCTTATTTGACTCATGTAGTGCATGGGAGAGCTAAAGGAATCAATTCTGCCTTATTCCTGGCCTCCTAGGTGCCCTTCTGCTTTTTCTGCTTTATTGCCTGCTTTTTCAATGTTTTAAGGCAAAAGGAAAAGCTAGACTAGGTGAGGTTGACTAGTTTTTTGTCCTACACATCCTCCTCTCTTTTCTCCATGAAAAAGCATGTATGAGCTGCCATTCCACCACTCTTTAGCTTGCCTAAGCCATTTTGCCAATTTGTGAGCTCCATGATAGATTTGGGATCAGCTTTTTACACCTATGGGGGATTTGCTTATTTTTTGTAAGCCTGCTTTATGCTAGATTCGAATTGTTCCTCATGCATTTGAATCCCTGATGTATGTTATTTATTCAGCAACCTATTATTTTACAGGGTTGGCTATTGTACACTGATTTAATACAGTTTAGTGTTCAGCTCCAATTTTCAGTCTCTTTGTGAGTGATTTTGCATGATCAATTGTTAATTGTTGTGAGTAAAATTAATCTATCACCTGGTTCAATTTCCACATGGTATCAGAGCCATTGTAGGTTGTTTCTCTCCTTCAAAAATTGTTTTGCAGGTTCGACATCAGTGACTGGGAGCCTTCTACTGACAGCCGGGACAGATTTTCTAAGCTATGGATCAATCACAGAAAACTATCTTGACTCCTTTCAATTTATTTGAATGGAAAGCAAAGATGGAGATACTGTTGAGAGTGAAAGGCCTCTACAGGGTGACTATGGCAACAGAAGCAAAGCCCAATGCAGCTGCAGAGAAGATAAAATGGCACAACAGAAGGGATGAGGCTTATGGCCTCCTGTGTCTGAGTATTTCCAGAGACCTCCTTTTCCATATTGATGGATTGACATCACCGTATGAAGTATGGGAGAAGCTTGCTGATGTTTTTGGAAAGACATATGAGATGAGGGGACATCAAATCGAAAATGAGCTGATTTCTCTGAGTCCAAATAGCTTTGAATCCCTGCAGCTATATTTCTCCAAGTTCAAAGCACTAGTTTTGCAGCTGAAATAGTGTGGTATCAAAAAGAAATATGATCAGCTTGTACTGGCCATCCTCTTGAAGCTAGTCCCTGACTATTCAGTGTTTTTTTCGACCTTCTATGCCACAAAACTGACATCTCGAACCTGGAAGATGCCTAGCCTTGCATATTTCATGGAATCTCTCACACAAGAACAGGATAAGCTGGTGATGATGGGCACCATCAAACCATCCAAAGATCAAGATTTGATTGTTGGAGATTCGAAGGTGGATTCAAAAGGCAAAAAGAAAGATAAAAATCCACCTGAGCAAAAGAGAGACAAGAAATAGTCTCCAGAGGATCCACAAGGTCCCAAGAAGAATTACCAGAAGAAGAAGAACAAAGGTGAAATGAACAATTGCGCATACTACAATAAGGGCAATCACTCTGAAAGCTCTTGTATGAAAAAGCAGATAGACATGCTGACCCAAATCCTGGAGAAGAATGGCATCTCCCTTCTAGAAATCTCAAAGAAGAGAGAAGGAGGATCAAGTTCAGATGACAGAGAGAGAGTTCATGCTCTAGTTGCTGGCACATCAAGCTCACCCAGTTTTATCATTGATTCTGGAGCTTCAAGACACATGGTTTCGACTAAGGAGGCCTTCTCCTCACTGGACATGTCGAAAGGACCATCTATTGTACTAGGAGATGAATCTCTCACTGAAAGTAAAGGCAAAGGAAGGATAGATCTTGATCATGGTCAGTTCAGCAATGTGTTGTATGTGCCCGGTCTTGCCTCCAACCTCTTGTCAGTGTACCAGATGACCCACACTGGGTCTCCTAAGAAGGTCATATTCTCCCCTGATGAAGTTGAGATCACAGAGATCTCAACTGGTAGATTCATTGCAAAAGGAGTTCTGAATCATGCTCAAAAGGTATACATGTTCTCACACTTCCTACCTTACTCAAACCCCTTTGCTCTTCTCATTCATGCTAATGAAGCCAGCAAGCTGTGGCATGAAATATTTGGCCACCTAAATTACAAGTATCTTTCTAATCTTAGTGAAAAAGAGATGGTCATAGGGTTTCCCAAGATAAAATTTTCCAAAGGAGTCTGCCAAACTTGTATCCTAGGAAAACACCCAGAGCACAAATTTGAGAGAGCTAGTCATGAGAGAACCTCTGCACCCCTCGAGCTGATCCACAGTGATGTTGCTAGCCCATTCCCTCATATTTCCATGAGTCATTCCAAATATGCATTGACTTTCATTGATGACTTTTCCAAGTATTGCTGGGTTCACTTCCTGAAACACAAGTCTGAAGTTTTTGGCCTATTCAAAATCTTTAAGGCTTTGGTTGAAAACCAGTCTGGAAGAAAACTCAAGGCCCTCAGATCTGATAATGGTGGTGAGTATGTCAAGTATGATTTTATTAATTATTATGCAGATGGAGGTATTCAGATGCAGCATTCTATCCCTTACACACCACAGCAAAATGGTGTTGCTGAGAGGAAGAACAGATCACTGAAGGAGATGGAAACATGCATGATGGAGGCCAAAACTTTGCCACCAAAGTACTGGGCTGAATCTATCAATTGTGCAGCCTATATTCAGAATAGGGTGCCTCACAAACATCTTCATGGCATGACTCCCTTCGAATCATGGAGTGGGCACAAGCCAGATGTGACCCATTTCAGGATTTTTGGCTCAAAGGCTTGGGCTAGAATCCCGACAGAGAAGAGGAAGGATTTGCAGCCCCAAAGCCAAGAGTGTATTTTTTTTGGATAATATGAATATTCAAAAGGGTAAAATTTTATAAATTTGAGCACAAACAAAGCCTTCATTGAAAGGTGTGTTCAGTTTGAAGAAGAAACCCTTGCAGCAGTGGAAGTTGGTGAAGCCTCTTCACCACCTGAACCTCAAGAAGTAAGTAAAGAGCTTGTTGAACATGATGATTCTGATTTTTCTGATGGAGATGAGTTTATTCTAGACCATAACATACCCACAAGGACAAAATGGGCAGCCAAGACACTACATGTAGCAGGAGAGCTAGCTGGGGATCCCAATGACCCAAGGAGGACTAGATCTCAGTTTGAGAGTGGTCTGTGCATGAAGGATCCTATGTTTGCTGAAAAATGATATTTGATGGTGGAGTCTAATCCTCAAACATATGAATAATTAGCATGAGATCCAATATGGCAAACAGCCATGAAGGAGGAGTTCATCTCACTCCAGAAGAGCAACACATGGGAGCTAGTGGATCTTCCTCCAGGAAGAAAGTTAGTGCAGTGTAAGTGGGTCTATAAGACCAAATTTTCTGCTGATGGTTCACCACTGAAGTACAAGGCCATATTGGTATCCAAGGGCTACTCACAAGTTCATGGCATAGATTACAATGAGACCTTTGCCCCATAGGCAAAGATGGATTCCATCAGGCTAGCTCTAGCCATTGCAGCCTCAAGGCAATGGGAGGTACATCACATGGATGTAAAATGTGCCTTCCTGAATGGAGATATCACTAAAGAGATATATATGCAGCAGCCTCAAGGTTTTGCTACTAACCCTTCTCTTGTGTGCAGGTTGAGAAAGTCATTGTATGGGCTAAAGCAAGCCCCCAGGGCTTGGTATGGCAAGATCGATAGCTTCTTGCTATCACTGAATTTTGTTCGGTGCAAATCAGATCCAAATGTATATTTGAAGTTAATTAATGGTTCATTAATGATAATTTTTTTATATGTTGATGATCTCCTCATTACAGGAAGCTCAAAGGCTGAGATTGCTTCCTTAAAAGGAGCTATGAACCAAGCCTTCTCCATGATAGATTTGGGGTTCTTAAGTCAATTTTTGGGGCTTGAGATTGCTCAAAACAAAGCTAGATTCAAGGTGCACCAGTCCAAATATGCCTTGAACTTGCTGAACAAATTCAAAATGAAGGATTGCAAAGCAAGCAAAACTCCTTTCCTTTCAGGAGTGAAGCTGGAAGAAGCTGATTCTTCACCGAAGGTAAACAATACACTGTATAGGCAATTGATTGGATGTTTATTGTATCTGACACATACTAGACCTGATATTTGTTATGCAGTAAGTGTGGCTTCTAGATTCATGGATCAGCCTCAAGAGATCCATTGGAAAGTAGCCAAAAGGATCCTTAACTTTGTTCAAGGAACAAGGACACATGGGATCTTCTATAAAGAAAAATATGATCTTGATTTGATTGGATTTAATGATAGTGATTGGGAAGGTGATAGCACAGATAGAAATTCCACTTCAGGATATGTGTTCATGCTTGCAGAAGGGCCAATCAGCTGGTCAAGCAAGAAACAGAGTGCCATTGCACTCTCATCTACAAAAGCAGAGTACAGAGAAGTTGTTAATGCAGCAACTCAATGTTTATGGTTGCAGGGTTTACTTGGAGAGTGTGGCTTTGAACCAGAGTACTCAACTACCATCTACTGTGATAACCAGAGTACCATTCAAATTTGCAAGGATGCAGTTCAGAAGCAGAGAACCAGACACATTGAGATCCATATGCACTACATTAGAGAACTTTTGCATGATGGCACCATTCACCTACTCTTCTGCTCATCTTCAGAACAAGTAGCTGATATCTTCACCAAAGAATTTTGTGAGAAGACCTTCAGCATTCTCAAATCACTGCTGGGGATTGTTGATCATGTTGTGCAAGCATGAGTGAAGACAAGATTCTACAATTTTGTTTTACAGTCCATGTTTAAGGGAGGATTTTCCCAAGTTGGTTTTGCCTCTTTCCTTGTTTAAATGGACATGCAGTATGTAAAGGGTGACTAAGCCTTGTTGCTAGGCCCTATAATTTTCTGATATATTACTCATAAGTCAGGCTTAAGGGGGGGTGTTAGAATAATCAACCCATAGTTTACCCACTTAGACATTAATTTCATTATTTTTGTCTTATTTGCCTAGTTCATGTGTCCCACCTTGTGCAAGTTGTCATTTGCCTATCTATAATGGTCAAAATTGCCTTATTTGACTCATGTAGCACATGGGAGAGCTAAAGGAATCAATTCTGCTTTATTCCTGGCCTCCTAGGTGCCCTTCTTCTTTTTCTGCTTTATTGCCTGCTTTTTCAGTGTTTTAAGGCAAAAGGAAAAGCTACACTAGGTGAGGTTGACTAGTTTTGTGTCCTACACATCCTCCTCTCTTTTCTCCATGCAAAAGCATGTATGAGCTACCATTCCACCACTCTTTAGCTTGTCTAAGCCATTTTTCCAATTCGTGAGCTCCATGACAGATTTGGGATCAGCCTTTTACACCTATGGGGGATTTGCTTATTTTTGGTTAGCCTGCTTTATGCTAGATTCGAATTGCTCCTCATGCATTCGAATCCCTGATGTATGTTATTTATTCAGCAACCTATTATTTTACAGGGTTGGCTATTGTACACTGATTTAATACAGTTTAGTGTTCAGCTCCAATTTTCAGTCTCTTTGTGAGTGATTTTCCATGATCAATTGTTAATTGTTGTGAGTAAAATTAATCTATCACTTGGTTCAATTTCCACACCTATTTCATGTGTTTTTGTTGGTTTTTGCAAGTAGTTCAATTTGAGATATTATCTAAGGCTCCTAGATCTTGTTGTAGATCAAAATTATCATAGTACCAGTCACTAGAGTGTGGGGAACAATGATTGAGGCTAACTGCCACTGACTGCACTTGCATGCATCAGTTTAGGCACCTCCTAGACCAATCCCTACAATTTAGGAGCCACTAGGAGTGACGGCACCAACCTCCTTCAGTTGAGTTCAGTTGGTGACTATTCAATCCTAGTTATGAGTCAGTTAGATGTCCTCTAGTTCAATTAGTGCCAGTCTTTGCATGGTTGCATGTGGGAAGGTGCCTTTCTCACCTACCACACCAGTTATACTAGTTTAACTTATTATAACTAATTGAGAGACTGAATTAGACAACTTGAGATAAATAGTCAAGCTCTGATAGTGATTTAGACATGTCCAATTATCCATGCAGTAAGATTGAGTTAATCAATTCGAATTTCCTCTCATGGATTCGAATTGTATGGATATTAATGCCACTATATTGCATTGTAACAATTATCCATATTGTATCCATTTTACTTTTTTATTAATGAAAGCATATACAGTTGTAACTCATTTTTTGCACTATTTCATATCATATTTTGAGTAATTTTTTTGTGGAATCTCTGTGAGTCTTGTCTTGGTCTATAGATTCCTCTGAGATCAATTTTAATATTTCCGTCTGGACAAAGGTCTTCTTCATACAATACTTCCTATATGGTTTCCTTTATTACAGTAAGAGTGCTTTCCCTTGTCATACCTTTGATGTTTTTTCTTCCTAGAGACTGAGGCTTCATCTGATGGATCAAACTCATCTTTAGGTTCAAATACAGTGTTTCTTTTCTCTTTATCTTTTTGCTTCCTTCTTTCTTGCGCATTCCTTGTCTCACCAACTAAGCCTAGCTTTATTTGGAGAGGCTCTAAGAGCTCCCATCTGTATCAGCTTGTCTTGTTCTTAGATTAGAGACTCTATGAAGGAATTCATGGATGGAATTTTCCAATTAGGAGTAGTCAGCCTCCCAAAGTGAAGGGTAGATACCACACTTAGAATTCTGGGACATTTTTTCTCAGTATCAATAGGACCAACTACTCATCCTTCTTCTCAATCCCACATTGCTTGCATGACCAGTGATTTGAATTTTGAGAAAAATTGGTGTATGTTTTGAAGTTACTCGGTGGTAATGCTTTCAGGTCATTCTCTAGAATATATCCCCTTAGCTCATCATGTTTTCCAAACAAGAATTTGAGTGTATCCCATACCTCTTTCGGAGTCTTAAGTCCACAACAAGATTTGAACCTAAAATTCGATGAGAAACTATGACGACATCTAATGAAATTGACCCCGTGGTCGAATTTCACCTTGGTGTTAAAATTCCATATGCTAAGCTAGATTATCAGCATTTAATTTCAATTTCATAACAAAAGCATATAAACAGGATCACTGAAAGAAATAGTATCATAAGAACAACACAGATTTATCCTGGGAAAACCCTAAATGGAAAAAACCCAGCAAAATCTTCCTCAATATAGATGCCCCAAAAAGATAAAAGGTAAAACCAAAACACTGATCCTCCTCCTTCTCTAGCTACTTCTCTCTCTCTCTCTAATTTGCTACACAAGTGAGTGTGTGTTCCAAATGAAAAGCTCCACACCTCTATTTATATTCTTTTGTTCACTTAATAATTAATTCAGTTATGTAGGCTCGAGTAATCCTAATTTAATCTTGTAGGATCGAGTAACCACAACTGGAGTACTAATGATCCAACTTACAATTGGAGGGGACTTCCTCATGACTCTTATTAGTTACCCCGATTAGAAATATCAGGTTATAAAGAAATACAAGTGATTCTCCCGGTAGGAACATTGGGGAGCACAAAAAATACATATAGAATATTCTTCGAAGTTACAATATTTCAACACTCCCCCTTAACGAGAAGGGTATTCTAAAACAACATCAACAAAAACAACAATAGTAGAAGGAGGGCATCATCAGCATCATCATTGGGGTGACACATCTATAAATCATTGGAAGCTTTTCAAGATCATATAGTATTCATCTTCAATCTTCAACAGCATCAACCTTTTGACCGGCAGAATCATCATCAATAATTTAGTCTTCATCTTCAATCTTCAGCAGCAACAATACTTTGACTGCTTGATTGATATCATCATCAATGCTTTGACCTTTCGATTATAAACATCATCATTAGTACTTTGACCTTTCGATCAGCATCATCATCAACAACACTTTGAACTTTCGATCAGCAACATCATCAGCAGTACTTTGATCTTTCGATCAACAACATCATCATTCGATCAGCAACATCATCTTTTCGATCAACAAAATCATCATTATCATACTCTGATCTTTCGATAAGAAACATCATCATCACACTCTGATATTTCGATTAGTAACATCATCATCATCACACTGTGATCTTTCAATTAGGAACATCATCATCATCACACTCTAATCTTTCGATCAGGAACATCATCATCATCAGCAACAACCTGAAATCCACAGTACAAAGACAAAAAGTCTTCAGATCACTTTTGGACTTAAAGTCCAGGGATGATGTAATCCCACCACATTCTTGACAACCGAAGTCACTAGATTGATTACATGAGAATCAATACCTATCACTTTAGGACTAAGTCCAAGGATGATGCAATCCTACCACATTCTCGACAACCGAAGTCACCGGATTGATTTTGGGATAATCAGTCCCTATCACTTTAGGATTAATTCCAAGGATGATGCAATCCTACCACATTCTCGAGTACCGAAGTCACCGGATCCATTCTGAACCAAAGTTCAAGGATGATACAATCCTACCACATTATCGAGTGCCAAAGTCGTCAGATCCGTTCTGAACCGAAGTTCAAGGATGATACAATCCTACCACATTCTCGAGTACTGAAGTCACCGGATCTGTTATGAACCGAAGTTCAAGGATGATACAATCCTACCACATTCTCAAGGACCGAAGCCACCGGATCTATTACAGGATAATCAGTCCCTATCACTTTAGGACTAAGTCCAAGGATGATGCAATCCTACCACATTCTCGAGTACTGAAGTCACCAGATCACTTTAGGGAAAATTTCCAGGGATAATACAATCCCACTGCAACATCACTACTCCCCCTTTCGAAGAAGGTATTTTTGAAAAACACCAAGCTTGTCACAAAAGTGTTCAAACTTTACCTAAGACAGAGGCTTTGTGAGCACATTAGAAACTTGTTCATCAGTACTTACATACTGGATCTTTATGGCTCCCTTCTGCATCATATCTTGAATGTAGAAATATTGGATTTCCATGTGCTTTGATCTATCATGGAACACTGGGTTGTCTGTCATCTTTATACAACTTTGGTTATCACATAGAATCACAGTAGTATCCAATTCCAGGTTGAATAAACCTGACATCATCTTCTGAAGCCATATGGCTTCACAACTAGCAGAGCAAGATTCTATATATTCTACTTTAGCCGTGCTAAGAGCAACACTGGATTGTTTCCTGCTAAACCATGAAATCATAGCAGATCCCAGACTATAAAATCCACCTACTGTTCTTTTCCTATCTGATACACTTTTGGCCCAATTTGCATCCATATAGCCATACAGTTTGTACTCATGGCTTCAATCATAGTATAAACCAAATTCTATAGTCCCTTTCAGATGTCTTATCACATGTTTTGTAGCTATCAGGTGAACCCATCTAGGTTGAACTAGATATTGGCTCAAGGTGTTCACAGCAAAGCAAATGTCTAGTCTAGTGTTTGTTAGATGCATCAACGACCCAATAATCTGTCTGTATTGAGTCACATCCACTAACTCTGATGAGTCGTCAACTAATAACTTCAGGTTGGAATCCATGGGTGTGGCCATGGCTTTACATTCTAACATATTGAATCTTTTCAATATCTCTACAGCATACTTTCCTTGGTTGAGAAATATTCCTCTTGAACTTTGCCATACTTCCAGACCTAGGAAGTAATGCATTAACCCAAGATCTTTCATCTCAAATTCTTCGGCGAGTTTCTTCTTTCTTTCCACAATTTATTTCTCATTCCCTGTCAAAAATCAGTCATCCACATACAGTAATAGTATGACAGGTTCATATTCTATAACCTTGGGGTAAAGGTTAGGATCGACTTTACTCTTAGCAAAGCCCATACTCGTCAGGAAACTATCTATCCTTCCATACCAAGCTCGAGGAGCTTACTTCAGGCCATACAGGACCTTCTTCAGCTTGCATATGTGAGTATGTCTATCTTCAACTTCAAATCCTTGTGGTTGTTCTATGTATACTTCTTCTTCAATCACACCATTCAAGAAGGATTTCTTCACATCCATCTAGTGTAAGTCCCACTTCATCATGGATGCAAGTGCCATGATAGCTCTAATTAAAGTATACTGTGCTACAGGTGCAAAAGTCTCTTCATAATCAATTCCCTCTTTCTAAGAGAAACCTCTGGCCACAAATCTTTCTTTATACTTCTCGATACTTCCTTCAGCTGCATGTTTTATCTTGTAGATCCATTTGGAGGATACTACACTCTTTCCTTCTGGGTTGGGAACTATATCCCAGACATCATTCCTCATTATTGACTGGTATTCTTCAGTCATTGCTTCTACCCATTCTTTCTTCTGTGCCACTTCTTTGTAGTTTGTAGGTTCTTGATCTACAAGATCACACATCAAGGCTACATAGTTGGAAAAAGTCTTGGGCCTTTTTCTTAGTCTTGTGGAGCCTTCAGGAGCTCCATATTTTTCTACTTCTTGTATAATCTCTCTTTCCCAAGCAAGATTTCTCTTTTGTGACATTTCCATCATAGGAGGTTCTCGTGGTTCTGTCATGTCATGCTCTTCAGAAGTTTCATCTTCAGGGAGACATGTAGCTTCTTTATTTATGGGAGGTTCCTCTTCCTCATACACTTCTTCATGTTGGCACTTCCTATATCTCTTGAGGGCTGCTTCATCATTGAATATCACATCTCGACTGATTTCCATGTGATGGGATCCAGGAATGTAAATTCTGAATGCGTTGAATACTTCATAGTATCCAACAAATATCCCCTTCTTTCTGGAAGGGTCCAACTTGGTTCTTTTCTCTTTTGGTATATGAATATATACTGGACAACCAAATATTTTGAGGTGACTTACCTCAGGCTTCTTTCCCGTGAACATATCTTCTAGAGTCTTGAATCCAAGAGTATTGTGAGATATTCTATTTTGTACATAGACAACAGTTCTTGTTGCTTCTGCCCATAGATGCATTGGAAGATCTTGATCATATATCATTGTCTTCACTACTTCCATGATAGTCCTATTCTTTCTTTCCGCAACACCATTCTGTTGAGGAATGTAGGGAGTGGTTAGTTTCCTCTTGATTGTAGCATGTTTACAGAAGGCTTCAAATTCTTTTTAACTATACTCTTCGCCATTGTCTGATCGGAGTGTCTTGATCCTTTTGTCTGAGAGATTCTCTATCAAGGCTTTGAATTCCTTGAACTTCTCAAACACTTCGCTCTTTTCTTTCAAGAAAAATATCCATGTCTTTCTTGAATAATCATTAATAAATGTAATGTAATATTCAAAACCACTTAAAGATGTGGAGGATATTGGACCACACACATCTGAATGAATCAATCCTAACATACCCTTTTTTTGTTTCTCTCTAAAATGTATTCTTGAAATTCTTTCCTTTCACACATCCTTTGCAAATTCCTTCATGTTTGGTAATCCCGTCACCACTTTGTTCACATGAGGTAGTGCTTTGTAATTGATGTGAGCAAGCCTTCTATTCCATATTTCACTAGGATCAGTGGACTCATGAGCGAGGGTTGTTTCTAAATGTCCCTTGAGTTTATATAGGCCTCGTTCTTCTTCACCAATGATAACTGCATATTCAATATTCTTTCCTTTGGGCCACATGAGTATTTGGTCATCTATGAATGCAACTCTAAATCATCTCTTATATAAATCTGAGATATAAATTAAATTATTTTTCAGACCTGGTACATATAGCACTTCTTTCATCTTCAGGGGATTCTTTGAATCAAGCTTGTAGTTTGCTTCCCCAATTCCTTTGATCGGATATTGATAGTCATTTCCTAGAGGTACTTTCTGAGGAAAGTTCTTTTCTTCAAGTCTTGATAGATTCTTCTTTTGTCTCGTCATATGATTTGAAGCACCACTATCAATAAGCCAAGTATCTTCTCTAGGTGTAATAGATCCGGAGAGTGCTGAGAATAATACATATTCTTCTCCATCTTCTTCTCTTGCTTGCTTGCTTGGATGTCCTTCCTCTTCTTCTTCTTCATCTTCATCTTCGGCTAGATGAGAATGATGTCTTTTTTTGTTGTTGATCTTCTTCTTATAATCTTGTCTTTTCATAGGACAATTTCTGGAAATGTGTCCTATCTTATCACAATGAAAACATTGAAAGCCAGAGTAGTCCCTTTCAGGGAGACTTTCTCTTGTCTTCTGGAACTTCCTTGGAGGTTGATACCCCCTCTTATTTCCCTTCTTGAATTTGGGTTGAATTTTTCTTCTCTTGGTATGATTGGATAGGGCTTGATCATCCTCCTTTAGTAAGGCTTCTCTATTTTCCACTCTAGTCTCCTCTTGAATGCACTCTTCCCATACCACATCTTTCTAGCACACATCATCTGGATGAAAGACTCCCAGGGTCTAGTGAGACCATTGAGAGTATTCATAACTATCTCATCTTCATAAATCTTGTCTCCAATGGCTTCTAGTTGTTCTTTGATCTGAGAAACCCTTGTGAAATAGTCCTAGATGGATTCTCCATGACTCATCTTGGTGCTCTTTAGTTGAGCTCTTAGATTCATCTTTCTGTTGATGTTTCTACCCTCATACATTTTGGATAGGGCAACATACATTTCTTATGGAGTATTCTTGGATGAAACTTGAGGGATCAAGTGATCCTTGATAGAGTCAGCAATGATCCTTTGTGCCCTAATCATATCCTTCTTGTGCTTCTCCTTAGCTTCAACTTCTTCAGGTTCTGCAACTTCCTCCTTGATATACTTATCAAGATCATTCTATTGGAGAATGAGACCAATCCTATATTTCCATGCTCAAAAGTTCTCTATGCCTTCTAGCTTGTCCTCAAGCTTAGTGCTTGGGGCCATCTTGTCAGAAAATCACAAAAATTTGAAATTCTACAGAATGCAAAAATGAACTTACCAGGAGATGTGCTTGACTGAGGTGAGTTGACTGGTGCGCTTGGATTTTGGAG
This sequence comes from Pseudotsuga menziesii, assembly GCA_001517045.1. NCBI lineage: Eukaryota > Viridiplantae > Streptophyta > Pinopsida > Pinales > Pinaceae > Pseudotsuga > Pseudotsuga menziesii. The sequence continues at coordinate 43,126 of LPNX010861759.1, forward strand.
ATTTCAAGCCTTCACCTTCCAAATCAAACTTGTGAGATTCATCTTTTGCAGCTTCTAACTACTTTTCTGGTTCAACAGTTTTTTGGTGTAGCTGTCAAACTAGGGTTTGAATTTCCTGGAGACTCACTCATCCAAAAATATCGATTCCAAGCTCAATAGATGCGCTTTGCGAGGGCGCAAATTTCTATGCAAGCAGTTTTCCTAAAATCAAATTTTTTTCCTAAAACCCTAATTTCTTCTGGGGAGAGAGAGAGTGATATTTCCCCTTGTGAAAGTTGTCCTATTCAGGCTAGCTCTGATTCCGTGTTAAAATTTCATATGCTAAGATAGATTATCAACATTTAATTTTAATTGCATAACAAAAGCATATAAAAAGGATCATTAAAATAAATAGTATCACAAGAACAACACAGATTTATCCTGGGAAAACCCTAAATGGAAAAACCCAGCAAAATCTTCCTCAATATAGATGCCCCAAAAAGATAAAAAGGTAAAACCAAAAGACTGATCCTCCTCCTTCTACAGCTACTTCTCTCTCTCTCTCTAATGCGCTACACAAGTGAGTTTGTGTTCCAAATGAGGAGCACCACACCTCTATTTATATTATTTCATTCACTTAATAATTCATTCAGTTATATAGGCTTGAGTAGTCCTAATTTAATATTGTAGGATCGAGTAACCACTACTAGGGTACTAATGACCCGACTTACAATTGGATGGGACTTCCTCATGACTCTTATTAGTTCTCCCGATTAGAAACATCAGGGTATAAATAAATACAAGTGATTCTCCCGGTAGGAACATCGGGGACCACAAAAAATACATATTATAGAATATTCTTCGAAGTTACAATATTTCAACACTTGGTAATTACGATTTTTTTTGTTTTTTTTTAATTTTCTCTAGTTTGCAACAGATATTTGATGGTTGTTTGTATTCCAACCAATATCGTCGGATATCCAAATAATACCAAGGACAAAATTACAATGGTCAAAATCTTAATTTCATTGGATGTCCAATGATAATTATATAATAGGAATATTTCGACATGTTTGTTATACAAGAGATGGTTTGTGGAAGTTATAATCTGCGCACAAACTGTTTTACATACAAAACGGAACAATTATTTCAATTGTTATTGTGATTAAAATTAGTCGAGTGTGGACCGTGATTTTTTAAGATTGATAATCATCAGTCAAGCTTGGTATCATAAAATGTTAGAACATAACAATATTTCTTGTCCATGCAATCGAAATCATGAATTGCTTGCTAGATCGTGGGATGGACTGAAAACAAAGGGTTGTGGGAAATGTTATTATCCATGTATTCAATGAAGGGGATTTAAAAGGAGAATAATAAAGATCGCAATAGCCAAAAGAAATTGTAGGGAATATGGACATGCTGATGGGGGACATGACTATCGTCCATTTGTAATTTTTTCATTATATATGTCTTTATATTGATTGGTTTTGTAAATGTATGTATCATTTTAATATTTCATATATTAACTAATATATCTTGATGGTTTCAATTAACTGTAAAGGAAAGACATCCTACAACAATATATCTCCTAGAGGATGTGCTTTCAGAACAAGCACTAATGGACCATGGAGCTATGAATAATGAAGAACAAGTTAATGGTCATATTGAAGGAGATGATCATACCGATGACATAGTTGAAGATGATAGTACAAATACATCGATCCATGATACGTTTAATGTTAGAATGGATAATGATGATGATAATCATGAAAATGATGACTTTGATGATGTTCATGATTTACCTCTTCTTGAGAAGGCATACGAACCCCTTTATGAAGTCTCAAACACAAATATTCTCTCTGTTATATTGTTGATAATGAACTTGAAGGTTATGAATGGTCTTTCAAATAGATCAATCACACAGATGTTAATGTATGTAATATATTCCATCACATACATATGATCGTGATAAAGGTTATATTTGATCCTCTGATAATTTCATTGTTAATTCATAAGTAATATTAATGTGAATGAAACATGTTTCATTAATATTATTTATATTTTATACTTACTAGTTTTTTATTTTAATTTGTTGTTAGCTTGATAGTTGAATTTTTGTTACTATCACCAAATATTTTACCTCGCACATATCGATATTTATGTGTTATCATGAAAGAAATTCGGACACAATATGAAGCAATTAACACTTGCCCTGGTGACCATATCATATATTATAAACAACGTGAATTTGAAACAGAATGTCCAGAATGTCATATCAATAGATATCGACCAGATCAAGTAACAAAAAAGGTTCATCACCAGGTTCTTAGTTATGTTCCCATTATTCCACATTTTCAACGATTGTTCAAGTTTAAAAACATAACACAATTTATGGATTACCATGCACATAATAGAAGTCAATATGACATTCTTCAAATGCCTGCAGATCATTCTGTATTTAGAGATATGGAGGAAAAATGGACACACTTTAAAGAATAATCTCGTAATGTTAGGATTTCTTGGGAAGCAGATGGTGTCAATCCATATGACACTAGTACAAAAGTGCGGATTTTTTCACAGAGGTTTTCCACATTTCTTACTTTTCGGTGTAAAATCCAATGTAACAGGAATGAGGCGTCGTTGTATCCATGCCTAGCCTTCGCTGTATCCACACAAGGACTCTTAGCCGTTGCTGTATCCATGCCTAAAGCCTTGGACGTCGCTGTATCCACGCCTATCCGTTGCTATAGCGATGGCACCGTCAAGTTGACCTAGGACATTAAGATTTTGTTGGCTTTTTACAACGGTCAACTTGACCTAGGGCGCAAAAGTCAATGTTTGCCGCCGCTATAGCGACGTCTAAGAGTTCTATAAAAACGAAGACCTTAACAAGATTTTCTTCACACTTGCCATTGTTGCAGCACTATTTTCCGGTGATTGTTGGAGCTGTTTATTATTTCTGTCTCCTGCTGGTGAACAATCCATTTCTAGATCTACATAGTTCGGATTTTAAACGTGCAAGGTTAG
>LPNX010861773.1:0-24227 GCA_001517045.1 Pseudotsuga menziesii
TCTCTAAGGTTTTAAAAGGCCAACGTATTATTGTCGAAAATACCTGTATATGAATTGTATTTCTGATGCCAAGGTTCATGCAGTGGAGATTTGGAAATCAAGGTGCATGTGAGTTCAAGGTCTGACAATCAAGGTGCATGAGTTCGAGGTCTAACATCACTAGCATGTCTCTACACATGTATCTATAGTCGATAGATCATCACACTCCAAATGGGACATGCAACACTCCACTTTTCTTCTTCCTTGATCAACCCATCCTCCAACTATGCTACTGACATCCTCAAGATGTAGCATGAACAATTGATCAACCTGCATGTCCTCCAACAGAAGCATGGTGGATATAAAGCACACAGAGCTGGGTGGTGGTCTCCCTACACAAACATGGGAAGTGGCATCCCTTCGGATCCAATGGACTACTGCAAATATACCACGCATATCAAAGGTATTTCCAATCTAGTGTCTGTATACTAGGTTGAATTAGGTATTCATTGTTTACATGTTTTTCAAGATATATGCATTATAGCATACAGGAAAACCATATATAGCTTTAGAAATTATAACAACCCATTTATAGAAGAACTCTTGAAAGCTTATCCATTAGTTTTAGTTTTCCAGTTGTGAAATGGAAAAAGATTTAAATCATCTTTCTAATATTTGAACTGTCATAAAGCCTTTGAATCTATGACAACTTTGTAACAAAAGGCTGGCATTTCATTATTGCCTATAAATTGAAACAAATCTAATTATTATTTGCTCAATTTGCTGCAGATAGTATTGTATAAGGAACTGTTTTTGTTTAGCAGTAATGGAAACTAGTTTGGCTAAGTTCCAATAGACATTCTTAGGGTACTTCAGGACTCTCATCACAGACTTCTCAATTCGTTTCGTTTTGACAGTGATTATTTTTTACAGAGATTATTTAGGTTTTATTATGCTACTAAAACAAATTGTTTGAACTCAAGTAACTTATGTGTGGGATATGATTTGGGATACTCTTCCCAAAGCATTGTTTGAACTCAAGTAACTTATAAGCCCAAACTTAGGGCATGAATATTGAATCACCTATTAACGAGATCGATAAATAAAGAAAAACTAAAATAAACAGAGAAAAGGAGTTAAAGGGGAAAGTTGAGATCGAATCTGTTATAGGCACAACATAGATATATAGATTTATATGAAGAAGAGACGAAAAACAAAGTACCTAAGTTGTTTTCTCCTGCTCTGTTAACTTTTTTGTGCCAGTTCTATGTAGAGGAATTTAGCAAGTTATAAAAAACATATTGGTTTTGGTCCAATATTCCCACGTGGTTGAGGCACTTTACACCACACCAGACGAATACATTTACTCTATCAATATAAATATGGTTTTAAGGTTAACGGTTTTTTATTTATTCAAAAAGTTTCTATATACATCCACTAATTTAGAGATGCTACATAATGTTCACAATTTTAGCAGAAGAAATCATGTTGAAAGTTAGACAGATTAACTTCTTGCAAACAATTGATTTCAAACACTCTACTTAACATGTATATTTTTTTTTATAACTTCAAATAAAATTTCAATCAGTTATTTCAACACTTTTATAATTTTCTATATGCTCGTATAATTTTCAGTCGAATTGCTTAGTACCTTTAGATAAGGTTTTCTACTGTTTCTTCATGACGAGCAGAAAGAACGAGCTATGTGCTATATTAACAAAGACCTTGCATTTGTATTTACTTTGTAGAACTTAGTAATGGCTGTTTAATGTTCTTGTCCCCACTTCTCCTTCTGCAACAGCTTTAAGCCAGCTCAATGTCACCAAGATCAATATATATTATATACCACTCACACTAGAAGTACTGGAGACCACGTAGATAAATACATGCCACTAGTACTAGTAGTTGACACCATTAAGTTGTTTAACTAGATAAATGATAAAACATAAAATAGCAGATTACATTTAAAAAAATAACCTAAAACTTTAAACGACTCAATTCTGATACAGGAAGTGTGAATCGAGCCAAATCTGGCTATTATTATAATAAAAATCTAAATCAAAATAATGTAAATCTATGTGTTTGTATCTTTTATCACATAGAAATATAGTTATTGATCTCATAAATTTTACCATATAAATATATTAAGGGGTCAAATATAAATATCTTAAGGGGTCAAATAGTAGTTCATTTATAAGAATTTGCATCTTTTAAAATTAGCAGATCAATCGTTTGTCAAAACTGTATATTGTAATTTAACAATTATATCAATAACTTTGAAAACAATTTTATGAAAATGTTGACCATTTAATCTCTAGAATCTCATAATTTATAAATTCTATGAAGAAACACGTCCTACGAATTCCAAGTTTGAATCCACTTTGAATGGTTTTTTAAGAAAGAACAAAATCAGGTCGCCAGTATTTAATTTTTTATACGTTTGAGATATTATATAACTGTTAGCTGTTTGTGTGTATATGCAAGGCTTCTTCGTTGTGGGAAGAGCTTCCTTTTGAGTTAGGCGAATTGTCTGAAATATCAAGCTAGGCTCCTTTACTAGAGAATAAAAGCAAATTATTATGTAGTATGGGTGTTAGTTATAACTTTGTAATCATATGTAATATATGTATCTTTTGAAATTAAAATTATGGCACATTGGGTTAGGGATCAGAAATAATTTTGTGTTTTTTTAGTGAGTTTTTCTGTGTTTATAGGTGCTTATCTCAATATGGAGCATCCATTCCTTAGATGAGTAAGATAATCTTGTTGAAAAAAACCATTTTCATGATCTCAAAATTAAAAACTTTCAGGTTTCAATATAGAGCATTCATTTCCTAGTGGAATAAGCTAATCTTGCTGAAAAAACAATTTTCCAAATCACAAAATTAATAAAATTAATAAATATATGATAAAATTTTGAAGCAAGAACATAGTTCTACCCTAATCCAAGTTCCTATAATGTTCCATCCCTACTGTAGCTTATCAAATTAATGAACTTGAGACTTGGAGATTTGGTATAGTATTTTCTTAGTCTCAATGACATGTCCTTTGTAATATTTCACAAGGGGACCTTCCTTATCGGTACAAAATCAACCAGTCAAAAAGCCAGGAATGAGCTCAATCCCAACACGGACTTGCCTGAAGGACTGGGTCTAGAGGAACCTCCACCAGAAAATAAGGTTACTTTCTTAATGTCTACATTCATAGATAATGGCTCTGCACATTTCATGTTCTGTTTACTGTTTTTAAAGAAAACCAAATGTATATATGTAACGTTTGAAACCCTTGCGTATGCTTTTATCTCTGACAAACATAGAAACCATTGCTGAGTTGTATATATCGCGAGTCCAATTCGCTTACATACCATTACTGGCTTTTAAGTCTTGTGATTCCAAATCGTGGACATAAAAACATTTCCTCAGGGATTTGAATGAAGGCTATATATTACGATCACAATTCTCTAGCATGAGGCCATTGCTATATTGTATATCTTATGATCCAATCTACTTACGTAGAAACCATTGCCACATGAATTATTACATAGAATCCATTGCTTAATTGTGCTTGTTCAGTTTCATCACATAGAATCCATTGCTGAACTACATACACCGTGTTCCCAAATTGCTTCATTGAAGCTATTGCCTGGACAGACACCTTGATGATCAAAAATTCATAAGTGGGCCAGAGCGAACATTCCAAGCCACCACGAGAGTGCGTGTGCTACGCTTGAGCCCTGAGCTTCCACAGCACAAAGTAAAAAACCCAGAGGCATATAAGGAATTTGGACATTTGCTAAGCTGATGAAATTGATCTTGTGCCAAGCTTGGAGATGGTAGAGAGGCCAATTTCTAACAACGCAGATTAGAGTATCAGACATGCAAATGTGGCCGAAGAAACTTGCATGAGATTAGGCAATTGTACTCCTGAGAGAATCACTGTCTCAACAGAATCATTGCCAGAACTCAATGTTGAGTTGGGGATAAAATATGTAATTGGTGATTAAACTATGGCATTATTTCAGTTGGTGATAAGCAGTTCTAGATGAATTATACCTTTTTAAAGGTTTCAACCAAGGCCTAATTCAAGTTTCAACCAAGGCTCAAATCAGTCCAAGAACAGAAACATGGCTCATGAAAGTGTAAATATTGGAGGCCAAGCTCCTAAGGTGAAGAACTTCTAGATCCATTAACACAGGTATATTTCCCTGTGGCATTGGACGGAATGTTAGTTAGGTACTGAGTGTCGAGCACAAAATTAAATCTACATCGTTAAATGAAGTATAGCACAGTACAATAACAATTGGGAAATGCTCAAATTTCAAATGCTTACTTTTGGCTTCTTTTCAGTATGTTTGTCAACACAACCATAGCATACCAAAGCTGTAATATTTGACAAGTGTTTGGACCACTAGTAAATCAAGAACAATGATTGTAGATCTGCAATCAAGTCAGTTTTGTCAATCAGTAACTAGGTTGTGTAGGAGCGCCCCCCAACCCTTCGCTCTCGTTCAAGAAGCTCGCTTCCAAGGCACTTCCAAGGCGCTCCTTTCCTATACTAAAAGCTCGCTCCTTTCCTTTCCTATACTAAAAGCTCCTATACCAGGTTAACCACGGGATGACAATGTTATGGTACCTCCCTTCTTTGCCAAGCTCTTATAAATTTTTTTATGGTTGATCATTTGATGATAATGTTATAAGTTATAACTACCATATGATTGATGTTATATGGTTTATTCCATGTATTCTATAGCTAGTTCAACATCCTACATGTTTTTTAGATATAAATTCATCAAAATACATTAAAATATATAATATACAAAAAACGCTCTCGAAACGCTCCCAAAATGACAGCTTTTGAAAATTTTACTTTTTGCTCTGCTCGTGCTCCTCACTCCGCTTCTGCTCGCAGCTTCCAACAACATAGATCAGTAAAACATATTACAACGTTTCAAGTTCAAAAGTGTTAACTTCTTGAAATTAATTCTTTTTTAATATCTGCAACCATGTTGGGTTTCTATTTTAGTAAAGCATCATCCCAAACACTGTTAAAAAAAAGGACTTCGGGAGTTCATCAAGCTAAAATCGAGCTTATAGGCCAGCATCAAGAAGGCAATATGCTAGCATATAACCAGGCATTGGAAAAGAACACGTGCAAATTGTAATACCCCAATTTTGGATCCATGGAATATGACTGCCTTTTGTGGGTGTTTAGCTGTGTGGGCTAACTGAATGGACACCCTGAATAACCATCACTGGCAATATAAAAGTTCCGAGTGGGAGCCCAAGGCTAAGGCTTCACTAGTGAACATGAACATATTATTGAAACATGAACATATTATTGAGTCATTAGATATCAAAGATTTATTATTGAGCTCTAGGCTAAGGCCGAAAAGTCATTAGATATCAAAGATTTATTATTGAGATTTGTTATTAATTTTTCAATGTAAAATAATAAGAAAATGATACATAAATTTAAGGTTTTATGGATTTCAAATTTTGATCAAATTTTAAATTATCTAAAACTATTCAAAAAACGCTCGCTCTTGGGATCGATATCCATGGACATAAAGGATTATCTAAGATAAAGGATTATCTTAAAAAACAGATATTGTTGATTTATTTTCATTTTAATTGGGCAATATTTATTGTACAAAAATCTATTGCTTTCTAAATTGAATCGGAGTACATCCTAAACTTATGGCTATATGAAATATGAATCAAAGGTTAGCACTTCCTAAACCCATAAAAGGTTTTTATTTTTCTTAATCATCGCATTAATTTTAATCACATGGTTAAAAATTATCTCACTTAACCCCTTGGTATTGATGTCAAAATTTCCATTTGAATGTAAAAATATGTCATGAATTTTTATTATTTTTAAATATAAAATTATAAATATTTAGTAATAATTTATAAGAAAAATTAAATTTTAAATATTTAATTTTTAGATATTATTAAATTTATTTTAAATTAATTAATATTTAAAAAAACTAAAAACTAAATAATTTCTAATATGTTTTGACATAAAAAATCATAGTTAATTTCTTAACGTCATCTTCATCTTCATCTTCATCTTCATCTTTGCGCTTAGAGGCGCTCTACAGCTCAGTATGGGGGAGATCTTGTAACGTTACGTAACGTTGTAATGTTACGTAACGTTACATAGATGTCGGCTATAAAAGACAAAACTTTTAATTATCTTCCAAAATAAATGTCGGCCACAAAAACAATCTAATATGGGTAAGATGTTGCAATGTTCCTACCTAACAAAATAATAAAAAATAAAATATAAAATTTAATTATCTGCCATAAAAAAATGTCCATGAGAAAAACAACACAATATAGGGGAGATGTTGTAATGTTTCTACTTAACAAAGTTATAAAAAGTAATAAAAATAAAAAATTGAATTATCCGCAAAAAAATGTTGGTCATGCACATGGTTTTAAAACCATGTGCAAGGCCTCTTACAAACCCATGGTTTTATTGTACATGGTTTAGGAGGGCCTTACAAATGGTTTTAAAGCCATGTGCAAGGCCTCCTAAACAACCCATGATTTTAGGAGGGCCTTGCACATGGTTTTAAAACTATGTATGGGGAGATGTTTTAATGTTTTTTCCTAACAAAATAAAAAATATTATATGCAGCCATAAATAGTATTAAATATTAATAATAAAAATATTATTTGTGGACCTTAAATAAAAAAATGTGCCTTTTGGTCTGAATCACATTAAAGCTCATAGTTGAGTGCAATACTTAAGAAGAGGTCTGCACCTCCAAAGATTTGATCCCTCTCGGCGCTTGATAGAGCCTGGGATTTGGATCTATGCTGGTTTAGTTAATTTCTTGACGTCATCTTCATCTTCTAGGTTGTTGCAAAAGGATGAGCCTTGAATGATTGTTGCATCACTAATGTGAAGGATGGTAACGCCATTGTCATTGTCAAATATAGTTTAGATTACAATTTTTTTTTCTCCAATAGTTGGTTTTATGTTCTAATTTTAATTGGAAGCCATGCTTTAAAGTATAAAGTCGCGCATTGTTTAGACTACAATAAGCGTTAGCTTTTTTCTTCTTCATGAAAGCAGTGAATTTTAATAAGCTTTATTTTCATAAAAGCAGTGAATTCCAATAGATGGTATTAAGTTATAATTTGGTTCGTGAATTCCAATAGATTATTATTTCTGGTTTGTTCTTATAATTGTAATTGCAATTTAATTTATGGTTTTTGAATTCTTTAGAAGCCAACTGATAGATGGGTTTTATTTGTACGATGCATTGATGCACAACTGAAACCAAAAATCCCAATGATAGTGGCAAACCATTTCCAACTTCCTGGACAGGTCCTTCAATTAGCACTGCCAATACAGAGAGCATTCCAACTACTCCCAGGCTAGAGGAGCAATTAAGAATATCATCCCAGTTGTTGAAATTCACATTCAATGAGCTGAAATCTACCACCAGGAACTTTAGGCCAGAGAGTGTTCTCGGTGGAGGTGGGTTCGGCTATGTTTTCAAAACTGGATAGAAGAGAATGGTACTGCTACTTTCAAGCCTGGAACTAAACTCACTGTTGCTGTCAAGACACTCAATCTGGATGGGTTATAGGGTCACAAGGAATGGTTGGTAAGCATAGATTGATAGTTTCCATGAAATCTTTGTTGAAGGAAATGAAGCAAGCACGCTTTTGTTTTGATTTTGTGCTAAGATTTTTTGTCTCTCCAAATTTGAAGTGCCTCTATTTGTGCATGCCGGGTTCCTGAATATGACCCAAGGCTATTATTTGATATGGCCTTAGGTTGCAGAGTAGTAAACAGTGAACACTAGCCTAGACCCATCTAAACCTGACTGTGAGAAGCACCTTAAGGTTGCATATCTCAAATTCCAATATGTGATTCGTCAGCCGTTTGTGTGAACTATCATGAGCTTCATAACCTCGAGGTGCATATCAAACCTGGATTTAACCTGGGTTTAGATGTGTATAGACTATTTTCCATGTTGATTGCACCCAATGCACTGCCTATATTCAATGCACGTTTAAACTGGTAAATAAATAGTTTATGGATCATCCCCACTCCCACCTTGGCTACAGACCACACCTCGCTTTTGTAGTGTCATTCTGTGGTTGAATTTTGAAAGCATGCCAAGTAGCTAAAGTGATATTGACTTTACTGCTCAATCAAATTGGATATCTTATTTGAGATGTGTGGTGTAATGGGCTGATGGATTTAGATTCAAGGAACTTGAAAGATTATTTTTCTTGTGATTTTGAAGGCAGAAGTCAACTTCCTCGATCAGCTTCGCCATGCAAATCTGGTCAAACTCATTGCATATTGCATCGAATATGATTAGAGGTGGCTCGTGTATGAATATATGCCAAGAGAACAAAATTTGAATGTAAACATGATCAAAGATATATTAAATCCTTTTTTTTAAGTTTCGTTGTTCCACATTATAATAATATTCTTTAGTAGAGGAGATATTATTCTCTTACAAATAATCCGTTAATAAGAACCCAATAAGCTAATATAGTATATTATAGTAAGTATGCATAACTATATTTAATGTATGGTTTATATAGTATTAATTAGTATAATAACTAGTTAATATAGGGGATAATAATATATATACTTGTATTATAATAATTAGTTAATTACTTAGGTATTATAAACCATACATGGTCTCCTATTATTATAACATTTATATGAGATAATCATATTAATCAATATTATTAATTATATCATATATTCTAGTATTTATGATTAATTAGTTAATATATGTTAATAGTAATTAGGTCTACTATCTTCAATATATTAATATAATTTCATATTAGATAATAACTGTGTCATTATATAGTGTTTTTTTCTACTATATGTACTTGTATAATATGTTTAAATGCTATTTAATATTGTTTATATTAAGACTACATAGTGAGAAAAAACAACTTTTTATATTAAAATAACAAATTAAATAATGTTAATTTTCTAATATGAAAATATGTAACTTTAATATCCAATTTTGGTAATATCAAATCTATGTAAATGTAATTTGTACTAGATAGTTTTATTTATTTAATAGAATGAAAGTGCTTTATAAATGCAATTTTCTATACATTTCAAGTTTGATTTTTTTTTCCTATGTGCACCTTAGTATGTTTAAATAAATAAATAAATAGTGTTGGTTTTGTGATATCAAATATGTGATTTATTATTCCAATATGTGCTAAACTTTTGATACTTTTAATTTTTGTCATTAACATTTGCAATTGAACCACCAAATTTCCTTTCTTATTCTGAGGCTACTCCAGTCTTGAGCTTTGCATAGCCAACTTAAATGTCCTTGTACCTACTACTTCACTTCAATAGTATTTTATTGGTCTTTTGCAGTTGCAAACAGGCAGCAACTCTAGGTGCAATGTCGAGAACATTGCACCTAGGGTGGGATATGATTTGGAATACTCTTCTCAAAGCACATGTGCAATTTTCTTCAATTAAAGGACATGCACAATTTTCTCCCATTTCTTTGCTTTATCCTGTGCACTGAGAAGTTTCAATGAATTACTTAAAAGTTAATTGTTTAGATTTAGTGATGCAACTCTTTGTCAGAATTACCCACAACAGATTTGAATATTAAACAATTTGATTTTTTTTCTTTTAAGAGATATGTGATTTACACACATTTTTTGTTACAAAAGGTGGGAGTTCCGCATTACTTACCTTTGTAATGACAAGGAGACGGACAAAATGTTGGCTGGAAACTCTATTTGCAAGCAAAAAATCAGAACTATGATAATGAACAATTTGTGTTGTGTTGGTTGCATCGAGACAGAGGAACTAAACAAAACCAAGACTAGCAAAAAAAAGTATGAAGTGTGTCGTCTATACTTCCTCTTTGAGCATAATGTCTACAACAAAGGAATCTTCCCATATCAATAAATCATGTTGGACTTTGAAAAAATAAACATTATGGTTGGGTAGGCGCTTTGATCATATAGAGTCATTTGAAAGTATGAAGATATAAATACTCTATGATCTTAACCCATATACCATATAGATGACTCTACATTTTTATGTATATGATGTATATCATAAATTTGAATGTTGCACAATTCATTTACATTGGGATGTAAAATGTATTTGAAAAATATTTCACTTAACATTACTCTCCTTTATGGAAAATATTTCCTCTTCCCTCAAATGTCTAGACGGAAATGTAAATCGAATTGAATTGAAACCTAATACATATTAGCCCCATTGTCATGCAAATATGCAAATTCTTACTCTTTGTTGTGCAGTTCTACCAGAGTCAAAACATTTGCAGAGAAACTTGAGTTGGAATTTGGAAAGGAGGAGGGTATTGAGGTAGTGAGCATTGCCCCTACCATAATCGCAGGCCCTTCCATAACCACCACAATCCCCTCTAGAGTCAATGTAACATTCTAGTTGAGCACAGGTACAACTAGCAACCTATCATCAATTATTATTTCCTAACATCGTCCTGTGTGTTCATATCAACATTTTAATACAAGAAATAATAAATCCTATTAGTATTTACTTAGTAATCCCATGTACTCTGGAAAGGTGATTCTTATTCATAGTTATCACATGTCCTATAGAAATTTTATAATATCTGAGCATAAATGCTTTCTGGCTTGTTTTTCCCCTGCAAGTTTGCATTCATCCAGTCATTACTGTCTTTCAACCCAAGAAGTATGAGCCTCCCCAACTTGATGAAAAACTATCCATCTCTCATATTGTGACACTACACCGCATTTCCAGCCACCTCTCAACTAAGATACTATGTTGGATGTACACACATAGACCACTCGCCACTACAATATTATCACATACCTAGTTGGATGCAAACAAGAAAAAATGTATCTATACACATTTTCTTTTGTAAGCCAGGACACTCGCACCTTCAAACAAGAGCAAAATTGTGCAAAATATGAAGGAAGACCACATGTGTTTTGTTGTCCTAGAGCTCTCACCAAATTCTATCGTGGGAACCCTTGTGATTAGAGAGGACACTTGTGGTTGAGTGAGTGAATAGAAGTATGAACCACATGCACATAGTCTACACGGCGACTGTGCTTCTTTACCTTTTTTATTTTTATTTTTACATTATTGTGACTAGTTCGTCGTGAACACCAAGGTGGCTTTGAGCTAGTGTAGTGTTCACCCTTTCTTGAGATGCTCAAAGTATATGTTCTATTTTTCACCTAGTATAACCAAGTTAACAACTAGAATGACTCTGATATTTATGAGTGTAAATGAAGAATCTAATATTTATGAGTGTAAATGAAAAAAAACCCTTAGTTGTCTAGAGATGTTTAAAAAAAAAAAAAATCTAAATTATAGATCCTTTTTACCTAGGTGCGTCCAACCTATTGTCCACTATGTAGGGCTTGCAACATAGTTAATATTTTATATAAAATAAGTATTAAATAATTTTTCGAAAAAAAAAATAAATATTTTTTTAAAATGAAAAAGTTTCTATTTTAGAAATAATAAAGACTTGTGAATGGAACTTATACTTAATTTGCAAGAAAGGTAAGTACCATCCAAATGGATAGTTAATATTTTGTGACCAATTGAGGTTTAAACACATGTGGGGATTTTGCATAGAGCATGAAACATGCAACATAAGGTAGAGTTGGTTTTCGTTTTTATATATCTACCCATTAAATATATTATTCTAATTTGGTAAAATATTTTATGTTATTTAAAATATGATTGTGGTTGTGTTTACTTATATATTGAAATAGATTAATGTTCTTCGTATACTTAAAATATAAAAATAACATTAAACCTAACACAATTGATTATCATATGATCAAATGATAGGTATGGCACTATACATGTTTTTTAACTAATCTAAAAATATGAAGAGGAGTATATCATATTCTCTTTTATTTATTGTAAGACATTTAAATATTAAGGCACTTAAATCACTAAAATACAACATCATATGGGGTACAATTATGTGTAATGTTAATGTAATCATCAATGCGAAACATTTATTAATGTGCATGTGATATGATCATGTTTATGATTAAATCACTACTTAAATTGAATCACAAAATTGAACCAGATTAACTTCTAGAAACAACATTCTAATATTTATTGATATTTGTTCTCATACTTTTATTTGTTTTTGTTCAATACCAAAAATCTAGCAACTATCCCAAGTTGTTGATGGCAACGTCGGAAACATTACCACCTTTTGGCTCTTGTTTAATACTGCATGAATTCATTTATTATGCCATAAGTTTACTATATGAACACGCCATGGTCACCTATTAGGTGTCACTCTCTTATCTTGTCATAAGACACTAATGTGGTCCATATGTACAAACATCAACTTTTTTAGCTTGTAACTATGCTTTCTCAAACTTACTTGAGGCATAATTAGTTGCCTTTGTGCATCATTTTAGGTGTTATTTTTTGAGCTCTTATTTCTTCAAACACCTTATATATGAATAAGCATTCATATTTTATGGAGTTTTACTTATAAATTTTATATGACCCATCCAAGTTAAATCCTACTTACCAATAGAACCTATATTTCTTGGAAATCCCAAATGAAGATTTATTAAGAGATGAAGTAAATCATTAAAAAAAGAAAAGTACAAAATGCATACGTCTCTGAACTTGTAAAATTTTCATATTTTTATAACTTATCACATCCTTATCTTATTTTTTTCACTTTCTTATTAAATTGATTTCATTAGTTATAGTTTTTTTAATAAATTTTTTATTTTGCCATATAAAAAATATAGTACTCATAATTATTCATTTTTTAATATGTATGTTAAATATCTTTAGCCCTAATATTTTACCATTACACTTAAATATGCATTTAGAAAATTTAATACGCCCCAGTGCACAAGAGACTTTATTCGGTCACATTGGAAATAAAAGTTGTTCCCGGGATGAATTAAAGAGAGACAAATATGACAATAGAAATGACTCACCATGTGCATCCATTTCCAATTACTTGTAGCTTCACATTCAAGGGGTTGTTGGCATTCATGCAACTTGGACAAAGTTGAAAGCTATGTTTAGTAAAAGCAATTGTAATCAAATCCAAAAGATTGGGAATTAATGCATAACTTTAATTCCTTTTGCTTTCAACTGCAATGAAATAGTTTTTTCATAGTTCAAAACACTTAAGTTGTTATCTTTAAATTGCGAAATTAATAAAAGTAATGAAAATCTTATTTTTCTATTTTTTCACTTTAGGAATGCATTTTTTATTTTTTTTATTTTACAATAAAACATTTTTAACATTCTATTTTCACTTGACAATAAAACGTTTTTAACATTTTATTATTCTATTTTTATATGTTATATTTTTAATATTTTTTGAGTTTTTGTTTGAAGATAATTTTTGCATATTCAAAATATTAATTTTATAGATACTTTTAACAAATTTTTAATGGTATAATTAAAAAAATGATCCATGTGATAGGGTTGTTTATTGGTTCTTAAAAAAGTATTTGACTCTTAGGATAGAGACTCACCTCATTGGGATTCAAAATATCTCTATTCCTAAGGAGTCACACATTACTGGTATATTTGGCTTGCAAGATGTTGGATATACCTTTGAAAGATTATTGTTCCAATGGTTAAAAAAATGAAACCCAAATACCCAATAAATAACATAATCTAACAACAAACTATACAAAAGTCAAACCTTTTTAAATTTATCTTGCTCTTAATATTTATAAACTCCAAACTATACAATAATCTCAAATCTTCAAACCTTCATAGATTTACCTTGTTCTTAACATTAATAAAAGAGCTTAAACAAAAAAACAAAAAAACAAATTTACACATGTAAGTGTGATGGTCCTCAAAAGTGATGCTATTTAAAGAATATAAAATCTCTCAAAACGACCATGAAGAAGAATAACCTTACCTTTACTTAGATAACTCCTTTTCAATTATATTGGTTTTATTATTCATAAAAGTTTTATTCATATAAACACTATTAATTTATTTTTTATTTAAAATTCATGCTAGTTAGAGAATATAAAAGCTATCAAAAATAATCATGAAGAAAAAACAAAATAACCTTTATTTATATAACTCCTCAATTATACTAGTTTTACTATCTACAAAAGTTTTATTCATATAAACATTATTAATTTTCTCTGTTATTTATATATAAGTTCAATATTTAAATAACCCTAATTTAAAAATATACATATATTATTATAAATTTTAAACCCCTTAAAAGTCGATACTCTCGTCACCTGAAGGTCGATACTCCCATCACCTTCATTTTCATTTTTTTTTTTCAAGAGGAAAAAACCTGTCCTTGTTATTCATGTGAATCAAAAGACATTAATACATACATCATCCAAATGAGGCCTATCACATGACTGTCCACCCAAAAATTCCCATCAGGAGGAAAGGCACGAAATACCAACATAACCCATCAGAGCTTCATTTTCATTTTAGACAAATTACGGATGTAACATACATAAATTACACCAAAGACACTTCCTCAAATTTTCTCGCTTAAATCTATATTTATATTTTTAAATTTTATTTTTTTACATCAATTAGAAAAAAAAACATATATCAAAATCAGTTTAAAAAAAAAATGATAATACAAAGACTACTTCATAAACCATCGTTATTACGTAATAAAAAACCAAAAGTGGGTCCATACAATTAATTAAAGGTATTTTCTGCCCATGTGGTTATGTGCTTCCCACGTCTCTACAGAATTCCTGCGCGGTCTTTCCGTGTTTGCCAGCTTGCATTATAAGGTCTCCAGGATATCGATTCTAGTCGGGGACTCGCTGGCTTTCGGCTCTTCTGGGCTGGATCTCTTCACGCTTTCTTCTCCACATGCAATTCCCGGCTCGTACCCATCATATATGACCTGGATTTCATTGAATTCCTAAACTCTTATCGGAAGTTTGTTTACAATAATATTCAAACCTTCTACGCCCAGACTTAATGCTATCTGTATAAATTATCATTTAAGCATTACAGAATTTGAAACGCTAAGGCGTCCGAGTTTGAAACCCTAAGGTGCGGAGTTTCAAACCCTAAGGTGTTTGTATTTGGCTTTCTGTGAGAATTTAAAGTGGCGGATTTTCTTCAAGTTTCTTCTGTCATGGGATTTACTACAGGCTGCTACGGTCTAGGTATCGCCAGACTTCTGTTTCACTTCGCATTCATCTTATTTTATATAGAGACTGCCATGTGTTGGGCTCTTCATTTTCTTGGGCTGCGACACTTTCAAGAACACGGCAGCCCTGACATCAACTCCTCTTCTGTTCTTTCCGTTTCCGTGTCTGCTGCTGATACTATCAGAGACAACTTACCTGTACTAACATTCCGAATGTTTTTACGGAGATTTTCCGAGCCGACGTCGGAAGATAATGATTATATGTGTGCGGTCTGTTTGAGCTCATTCGAGGAAGAGGAGCAAATCAGAGAATTGTGTAATTGCTGTCATATATTTCACAGGATTTGTCTGGATAAGTGGCTCGATCACCGTCAGACGACGTGCCCTCTCTGCAGATCTTCTCTCATGCCTGTCACAGTACTCGACACAGAGCTGTGCCAATCCTGGGTTGTCGATGAGATCGCTTTTCTCTTCGGTGAAGATTTAGCAAATTCGTCGTAGCAGAGATATTAGGAGAAATATAATGAGGTTTTTCAAGGTAAATAGCTTACTGGATATGGCATATTTGGAAAAATGGATTAAAATTTATAGACCGTTCTAGTTCACAATGGGATATTATGTAGGTCTCTATACATAATATACACTTAATTTGGTCCATCTGATTTCCAATCTTTTTCCAGATTATTTGTTTGATAAGGTGATTTTTCCAAACTTTCATTGTCAGTTGGCTCCCTATATATAAGAAATAATATTTAAAGTTGCAAGCCCTTGAGAGCATTTAAATAAAGTATTCTATTCTAAAAAAATATGTAAACAACCAATCCCATCTTCTCAAACAATGTGATTAACATACATTTTTTCCCATTATAAGGCAATTGGCCATTGCATAGAACTAAATCTGTAAGATTTGGGGCTAAGCCTTCTCAAATTGCATTATTGAGCTGGGCATGTGTAGAGATCACGTAAGCATATGAAGAGAGTTTGAAAGATATGATATTCTGTCAATCTTGTCTTTATTATTATTATTAATTATTCATTTTAAAATCAGCACATCCCATTGTTTTATTTTGATAACTTCCCAACCTATGCTTTTTAAAGCAAAAAAATAATGTGCTCAATTATAACGAATAAACCAAGTCCTTTATTGTTTTCATTTTCATCTATTTGAGACAAATTGGTCGGATAACTTTATCAAAGTATTGATATTAATAAAAATGAGTCAAGTGTATTTTTGAAATTGATTTTATGGCAATACTTCAAAATTCAAAATAAACAATTATATAAAAAAAAGAATATAAAAAATAATTGGTACTTAATTGATGAATGGATAACTGGTAACAATGGATGGATAACTCATAGCTCTCATCATGAATGTATAACCAACACTTCATGGCACATAACCAGAAGAATGTAAATGTATAACCAACACTTCATGCCACATAACTAGAAGAATGTGAGATAAAAAAAGAATATAAAACATAAAGTTGATAAATGGATAACAATAAGAATATTGGTGCTAACATTTAGCTAGCTATGCATAGATAACTTACATTTGAACTTGTTTAACTAGAAGGATTCCATGAATTAAAACATATTTCCAAATTGTCTTCCATTTCATAACCATCTCTCAATCATTTGATCCCTATCAACCTAATAAGGCCACAACGTCTGTGGGTGTGGTAGTATTGACAAATTTTAAATCTTTAAATAGGAATTTTGCCAAAAGTATAATATTTTTTTAAGTTTAAATTGTTATTTTGTTTAATGTAATTTTTTCTAAGTAAACTGTTTTTCTAATTGTTTTTAAATTATTTTGTTTATCTCTTACATTTTTTATTTATTATCTTAAATTGTTTGTTATCCATTCATCAATCAAATAGAGATAATATATTTTTAAAACCTTTTATAAAACCTAATAATAATAATAATAATAATAATTTTAAACCTCTTAATTTTTATTATATTATGGTTTTTCGCACAGCTCAGACCTTTCAAAATTTCCGGCTACATTTTTGTCCGACCTTGTAATGGTGTTCCCCCTCCGTTGCCTTCTTTACTTAAACTAGGAGACTTCCATTCGGAATATGAGAAAGAGCAAGGGGATTGGGTATATTTTGCTTAAATATCTTTTTGTCTAATTATGGAGTAAGGTTATGATGCAGGGTTGGAATTTGACACGTATATATTTGTCAAGGTATTTTGTATGTCAAATATTATTAATATTTGTCTTACATGTGAAATATTATTAAAAAAAATAACAATTTTTTTCAAAGAGAGTGAGTAAACAATTTACTATAAATCATCATTAATTTTTATTAATATGCTTGTTAAGATATTTGTATACTTAGATAAGTGTCATTAATTTTTATTAATAGGTTTGGTAAAATATGTGTATACTTATTTAAGTGGCCTGGGTAGGTGGCTATTATTACATATGTAATAAGAGAGATTTATCTTCCACTTTATTGAAGCTTTTTCATTTTATTGAAGACTAGGTGCATGAGTTTTTCTTCAATTGAGATGACTCTGCTTTCATTCTATTTATTCTTTTTCTCTTATATTGGCCTATATCAAAATTCTATAAAATTGATACCTAACAACTCCAATATGACAAGTTCTCCATTTATGAATCATAAAACACTATACCGGTATACATGTTTTAAGCCTTATGATAAATTTACTTGTTTCAAAAGTTAATGTGCCATGCCTGCCTTTGTCGTAAGTTATAGTTTGTGTTGATTCGTCATGTGTTAATATTTTTCTTACAAACCATATTTTGATGCTAGGGTTACAGGGTTATAGGTATTACTTAGCTTATGTAAAATAATACATGGTTAACTTTGTATCAATGTAGGTGTTTCACATGAAAGATTAGCCCCATCCCCCTTGCAATCCTAAACAAAATAACAAGCATTATGGTGATAATAAAGTGACTAAGGATAATACAACGAGATCACCCTAAAACTATAGAGAGTGGTAACGAAAATTTGAAACCAAGTGGAGCTAGGTTAAGAGTTAAGGTGCCCATGTGAAAGAACTTCGTGGTGCCATCCAACTATATTAAAGGTTTAAACCCTAAGCGAAAATCCACGATGCTTTTAGTGTTTTTGTGTTATATTTTGCATTGTTGAACGGTTGAGGACAGCCGAGGGCTCTCAACCCTTCCATCCATGATATGCATTTGACCATGTGACCCTTCAAACATATTGTGAATGATTTCATCACTACACTGCCTTTGTTTCTCTTGGCCAAAACTTTGCAGAGTCACGGTGTCGGCCTGCCACCCGTTCCTTCGCCGAGTTTTCGAGGGTAAGTTGCTCCTTCACACAATTTGTTTTCAGTTTGTTGCAATTTTTTTTATAATGTTGAATTTCCAAAGTTTTAACCTCTTTTTGTTCTTTGTCTGGCAGGAGGTTTCGACAATTGCTTTTCGAAGAGGCTTGGCTTGGATAAGGTGAGCTCGGATCGAGGATGGTGCCGAGGGGTCCTGGTAAGACCTGTGTACCTTCAACCCTACGGTATAAGGCTGGAACAAAGTTTCTTTTGGGGTCTCGTTTCGTTTGGAGACACAAGGGTTTCCACAAGCCCCTTCTCTCTGCTGGTAAACACTCTCATGTTTTTCCTCTATGGTGTTAATGGAAGAGATAAATGTGGTTTTTTATAATCTTTCGGGCTATGATAGGATTTATATTTAAAAAACCCCCTTTTTGTTTACAGACCATGGATTCTGCATGGGAAATTGTTTTATGGTTGTTTGTAATTCTTGTACAGTAAATTTTATCAAAGTTTAAAAGGCAATATAGCCACTGCGATTTCTCTTCTAACTTGGTTTAATCCTACGAAATTTTTTTGGGTATGTTTTGTATAAAATGATATTTTGTTTATTAGTATTACTCTGTATAAAATGATGTTTTGTTTATTAGTATTTGAAATAAATTGTTTGCTTGACTACTGCGTCCATTTTGAAAGGAATTCCATTCTGTTTTTTTTTAATAGTTACGACCCATTTTGGTTTTTAAAATGGTTACGACCTATCTTCATTAATGCTAAGTTCGAACTTAAGGTGCTTTCACTGTAGGCTTCAGTTATTATATACATTACTTTGAAATTTAAGCCTTACAGGCCTCGAACCCTCAGCCTGTGTTAAAATCCTTAAATAGGGAAATTTGTTCTTTTCTCTAATTACTGTACAAAACCTATTATAAATTAAATAAAGTTTGCTTGAATTTAGAGTTAGATTAAAGCTATTATTTTGTTAGCTATAAATGTTTTAACCCTAAATCATTTTTGGAAATGATAAGCCTTTCAGATGTAGGAAAAATGATACTGGGTAAAATTATTAAAACAATAATCCTTTCGGCTTTGTGAAATTGTTATTGAGTAAATTATTAATATGTATTTTTACATTTATGGGTCTTCGAACCCTCGGCTAGAATCCATTGCGTCTTAAATTAGATATGTTTTTTTACATGTTTAATAAATTTACGGTGTTTGGTTATGGGAAAGCCCTAACTGTAAAAAGAATTTGTGTTCAGTTAAAACGAATAGAGAGGAAAACTTTTCCAAAGATGTTGATGATAGCTCTGTAAAACCTCTTGTTTAATTCTGTATGGATTCATAAGAACATTAAAGAAACACTAATCATTTACTATCTATGTACAATACTTAACATTAGTTGAAGCTATATATTTAATATAATATTTTTTTTAAATAATAATAAAAGATATTTTACCATTTCTACTATGAAAAGTTGTTAAGCAGTAGAATTCCTCTTAACTTATAATTTACAAGAATAAAAACTTTCCTATTTTATTTCGAAACCAAATAACATTTTTGGAAACTTTCCTCATTCATAAATCCTTCTGAAATAAACATAAAATAAATTAAAGGTAATAAACCAGAACAATATAGAACCTGTTAACTTTCGAAGTCGAAAAACATCAAAAGAAGACTGTTCCTCCCAACTCTCTCTTGAAAACAACCAAGATTACTTGCTTTAGGACCCCTGAGCTTGTTCACTGAACCACCATGATGAAGATATTGTGTAAAACCTTGTTTCTGTCCTCTATGTAACTCAACAATCACACTTGTAGAATACTCTAGCAACTCACTTTAGCTTTTCCCTCAATGAATTCCTCTTGTGTGCCTAACTTTTCAGTGTGCAACAATCACAAGGTTCCAATTTCTAGAAACGTAATGAGCCTCTTGCTCATTCGATGGGTATATATGTGCTTTCCTAGGTCTTTGAGCTAGTTTTGTAATTTAATGAGCCACCTGCTCAGTTCCTCCTTTCTTGGGAACATGGCCACAATTATAGGGAATTTTCCTCTTGCATAAGCTAGAAAGTGAATGTTGTTGCTTCCATTTGTCATTTTTGCATTCTACACCAGATCATTCCTCCTAGTGGATTAGTGAACACTCTCCAACAATCCTCTTTGGATAGGTGTCTCTTCTTTTAATTATTAAATAATAAAATATTTCAATTACATTCATCCTTGACCATCCTTGGTCAACAAAATAAAACTTTACAATAACTTTTAAAGTAATGTCTTTCCACAACATAAATCTTTTTTAGTTCTAGGTGGGTTACAAACACCTCCTCTTAAGTTAAACATCGTCCTTGATGTTGTTTAAATATCATTTGAGTCTTCCTGGAATAAAATTGGATATGATTCCCGCATATGACTCTCCAATTCCCAGGATGCTTCATCTGGAATAAGGTGCTTCCATTGCACCTTCACTTTTCTAATGGTGTGATTCCAGAGAAAAATTTCTCTCTTGTCGAGGATACAATCTAGTTCCACCTGAAAATATCCTTCTAGTTCTACTTCGATAACATTCCAATCGATTACATGAGTAGCATCATGTACATACTTTTTCAATATAGAAATGTGAAATGCGTTATGTATTTTGATATTAGGTGGCAAAGTTAACTGGTAAGCCACTGTTCCAACTCTTGATAATATTTCAAATGGTACCCAATACATAGATGCTAATTTATCACAACTCCCCAACTGAAAGGATACTTTTCTAGGTTTTACCTTGACAAAAACATACTCACCTACTTGGAATTCTCTCTGAGTTGTTTTAAGGTCTGCATGACTCTTTTGTTTGTCTTGTGCAATTTTTAGAGTGCTTTGTACTTGTTTCACTATTAGTTCCATTTCTTTTAACAAGTTAGGTCCTAATATTAATCTGTCAACCGAATTACTCCATGAAATAGGACTATTACACTTCCTACCATACAATATTTCAAAAGGACTAAGAATAGTTGAATCTTGATAATGATTGTTATAAGAAAACTCAAACAAGTGCAAACATCCTTCCCATTTCTTTGGATGATCCTTAACATACATCCTTAACATATGTTCTAAAACTTGATTTACTCTTTTTGTTTTTCCATCTGTTTGTGGATGATAAGAGGTACTAAAATTTAATTTAGTGTCTGATCCTTTAAACAATGACATCGAAAAAATTACTAGTAAACTTAGGATCCCTATTAGAAATTATCATCTTAGAAATTCCATGCAAACGAAAAACTTTCTTCATATAAATATCAGCAATATTAGCAGCCTTATAAGTAGTTTTAACAGGTATAAAATGAGTTGCCTTGCTAAGTTTGTCTACCACTACCATGACATAATCATTTTGCTTTCGATTTTTAGGCAGTCCTGTTATGAAATCAATGTTGATAATTTCACATTTCCAATCTGGGATTGGTAATGGTTGCAAAAGACCTGCTGGGTGTCGATGCTCAGCTTTAACCTACTGGCATTCTATACACCTAGCTATGTATTCAGCCACTTCATTTTTCATATTGGGCGAGATATATTCTTTTCTTAGCATTGTTATCATCTTTTGGTAACTAGGATGTCCTGAGTAAGGACTCTTATGTACTTCATTTAAGATCAACAATTTAATTTCTAGTACATTGGGTACATATAATCTGTTTTATATAGCATTAAACCTTTTTCATTCAAACTAAAATATGTTTTTAATATTTTCATATTCATTTTTTGTAATGTTTTCTCTTAAATTTTGATAATTTTTATCCATTTTTACTCTGTCTTCAAACTTATCATCCAATTCTATTTTATAGCTTCTTACAACGGCTATAAAATTCAGATTTGCATTTATGCGTAATGCATTAGCCACCTTATTATATTTTCCTTCTATATGTTTGATCTCGAAATCATATTCGCTAAAGAAATCTGACCATATTGCTTTCCTTGCGTTCAGATTTTGTTGATGAAGCAAGTATTTTAAACTTATGTTATCAGACATTATTAAAAATCTTCTACCGATTAGATGATAGTGCCACATTTTCAAGGCATGTATTACGGAAGCCAACTCTAAATCGTAAGTCTAGCATAATATGTAAAATCTTTCTTCACATTTTAAATCCCTTACAAATATTTTTCCTTTTTTTCTGTAAGGACGTTATGGCATTTGTGATCCTCGATAATCCTTCTATAAGTTTTCTATAATAGCCTGTATTAATCTCCATGAACGATCATACATCTGATACATCCTTAGGAACAAGCCATTCCATTATTGCTCTTTTTTTATCAAGATCCATTGGTATCCCTTCCTTGGATATCACATGGCCTAAATATTATATTTTATCTTTAAAAAAATTGCATTTACTTAATTTAGCGTACAATTTGTATTCCCTTAAAAATTGATGTAATATTATCTGTAGACGTTCATCATGTTCTTATTTTGTTTTTTAATAAATTAGTATGTCATCGATAAAGAAAACTATGAATTTACCCAAATACTCACTTAAGACATTGTTCATTAAACACATAAAAGATGTTGGAGCGTCCGTTATACCTAATGGCATAACTACAAACTCATAATGCCCGTAATGGGTTCTAAATGCAGCTTTGAATATATCTTCATCTTTAATTATGACTTGATGATATCCATATCTCAAGTCTATTTTTTATAATATCGTTGCTCTGCATATCTGATCGAACAAATCATCCATGCGAGGCAGTGGATATCTGTTTTTAATTGTCATCTTGTTTAATTGACGATAATCTATACATAAGCGTAAGGTACTGTCTTTATTTTTAACAAATAAGACAGGTGCTCCCCAAGTGGATACACTTGGTCTTATGTAATTTTTATCTATTAACTCTTGTAGTTGTAGTTTTAATTCATTAAGTTCTAGGATATTCATTTAGTAAGGAGCCTTTGAATGGGGTACAGCTCTAGGTACTAATTCAATAGTAAAATACAATTCTCTTTTCGAAGGTAATCCTAGAATCTCTTTCGGGAATACATCTGAAAAATATTCTAGACTGGGTATATCATGAAATCTTAATTTATCTTCTTTATTCATGTGTTCATCATTCGTTGCATATACAACAAAAAATTTGCAACTTTTACGTATAGACATTTTCATTTGTAAAGCTAAAATCAGTCTAAGAGAAACTTTTCTAGGTATTTCTTTTACTATAATTGTTTCTCCTTTTTCATTCAAGCATGTAAATGTTTTCTCAAATCAATTTAAAACTACTCTTTGTTTTTCCAATCACTCCATACCTATTAAAAGATCATATGATCCTATAGGTAATACATTTAATTTCAATTGAGTTTTTAATTGACTCATAAACATTTCACAGTCTTCAACATAATTACCTACCTTTCTCTTGGTTCCTGTAGCTAACTGAACCGACCAAGATTTTTCAAACTTGTTCAAATGCAAATTACAACTTTATGCTATACTAGGTGACACATAGCTTAAGCTAGCACCTAGGTCATACCTTCTATTTCAACCATAGATGTTTGGTGATCATCCTCTCGATTCTCCAAAGCTGCATTAATCCTAGGCATCTCATTCTCTACATCACCAACAATTTCTTCTTCCTATAGTGTATGCACATTGTTGAAATTCCTCTTCCCGTTTGGACAGTCCTTCGCAAAATGAGGTCCCTGACATTCCCAACATTTTATAGGTTCTCTTTGTTTATTATTTTTAGCATGATTTTTAGTTTGTTAGAATAATCAACCCATAGTATTTACCCACTTAGACATTATTTCATTTATTTTGTCTTATTTGCCTAGTCCATGAGTCCCACCATGTGCAAGT
>LPNX010861773.1:29152-36652 GCA_001517045.1 Pseudotsuga menziesii
TATGTCTCTATTCTTTGTTGTTGTAAAATTATGTTGTGTATTGCTTTTAAATTATGTCCCTTGATAAGTAATCTGAGGATAGTTTCAGGGATTATTTCCGGAATTTCCGTTTGAATTCAAACGTTTTCTTTTTTTGTTCAAAATTATTTGTTCTTTTAACCTTCGAGTTAGGTACACCTTCTCTTTTATATTTTCTTTGTTCATAATAGAAATCATCCTTCCTCATTGCTTCCCCAAGGGTTTTTTTATTGTCGTATTCAATTCTGTCCTTAAAGCTAAAAGGTAAACAACTGCTAAACCTATGTATCTTAGGCTTTTAATCGATGATATAAGGTACCTATCGTAATAAACTTAAAAATTTACTACTTAGTTCCTTCATAAACATTTCAAACCTAGCATAAGATCATAAAATTCCTTATCCCTATCTTCGTAATATTGTTTAAACAAAAATTTTCTTTTAAAGTATTTCTTAAAAGTCCTCCAAGTTACATAATTTTCTTTAATGTTTTTCACTCTTTTTATATCCTGCCACCATATATCAGTTTTTTCAGTTAGGTTATAAATAGTCATTCTAGCTTTTGGCCTGTCTAAGTAATTATACATTTGAAAATACTTTTTCATCCCTGATAGCCATACCTCTGCTTCTTCTCCTTTTTTCACCTGGCCATTAAACATTGGGGGTTTTATCTTCTTAAACTCTCCTGAAATTTCTTCGAAAGGTTTATATTTTCTCTTTTTACGGTTGTTGTCACTATCACTACTCTCACTGGAATATTTATGTTTCTTTCTGTGGGACCTAACATTAATTCATGAGAAGGAATTACTTTCATTATAAGATAATATAAATTTTTACCTTTACGCTTGTAAGATATAGTTCCATATTTAGATTCAAGTTCTTTTTTTTCATCATTTCCTTCATTATGTAATTTATCTAGCAATATTTGATTTAATTCTTCCTGTGCTCTTAGGATTCTTTCATTATCTTTCTTAACATTCTGCAGTTCAGCATTTAAGTCATTTATAGCTCGAAGTAATTTAGATGGTTGATTATTTAGTTCCACGGATGTATTATCTCGATTATTTTGTTCATTGTGATGTGATCCATTCTCGGCAGATGCCTCTAGTCCTTCCATTTTCTGCAAAATAAAGATTTATATTTCTGTACAGAAATAATTTTTAAACATAAGTCAATATTTTTTTCTTTCTTGTTTTTGTATTAAGCATGCGAGTTGAGCCAAACTTCAGGCCTAGTGTTTGAAATCGTGCTTTGATACCACATGTAACAACTCCAAAATTTCAAAAAAAAAAAAGATGTTACCAAGTATTTAGATCAATATAAGACCTAATCTGGTTTCACATAGCTTTTAAGAATTATTATAAATCCTACATTCCATTAACAACCTAGGACTTGGCCCATATCGAAATTCTATAAAACTGATACCTAACCACTCGAATATGACAACTCCATTTATGAATCATAATTAAGTCTTATGATAAATTTACTTGTTTCAAAAGTTAATGTGCCATGCCTTCCTTGTCGTAAGTTATAGTTTGCGTGGATTAGTCGTGTGTTAATGGGTCAGTGCAAGAAGATGAGGGACCTTTAAGATGCAATCCTAGTTTTTAAAAACAACATCATGTTACCAAAAAATACATCAACCCGAGCCTAACATAGCACTTGGTATGGTTCAACCCGAGCCTGACATGTCATGGAACATGTAGGATAGGAAGACAAATCGCGTACGCGTTATATAACTACAAAACGCGTGCGCGATATGTAGTTATAAAACGCATGCGCGATTTGTAAATCATAAAAAAAGAATTTCCTTTTATATAATATATTTTCCTTTTAAAAGAATTTGTCACCAAAATGAAAAGGTAAAATAATAAAAATCATTTTATTCAATATAAATCCAAAATATGCAATATAATATATAATAAAAATTGTAAAAAACTGTTCTTAAAATATGTAAAGATAGAAAAAAGTTAAAACACATTTTAATGTATAATGTGACTTTGTATGACTCTATTCATGATTGATGTATATCTTTGAGCTTTAAATTATATCTTTGAACTTTAAATTTCTTTATCACAATAAATTTAAAATATATTATATAATATATAAATATTTGAAAATGTTTTTGAAAAGATAATATGAAAATATTTAAATAAATTTTTTTATTTTTTAAATATTCATATAGAGAAAAAATTTCACCTAATCTAAATCTAAAATATGCAATGTAGAAAAATAAGAAAGTCGATTTATAATATACAATATCTAAATGTAAAGAAGCCTTGAAAGGAAAAAAAAACACTTTTTAAACTATAGTGTGACTTTGTCTAAATCGAGTTATGATTGATCTATTATGAAAATATAAACAAATATGTTTGAACCTCAATTATTCACAAAATTGCAATATGTTTGAACATGGTGATGATGATGAGGATGATGAAGGTGATGAGGATGATGATGATGATGTTCATGATGTTGATGGTGATGATGATGATGAGGATGATGTTCATGATGTTGATGATGATGAGGATGATGAGGATGATGATAATGTTCATGATGTTCATGATGATGATGAGGAGGATGATGAAGGTGATGATGATGATGAGGATGATGATGATGATGTTCATCATGTTGATGGTGATGATGATGATGAGGATGATGTTCATGATGTTGATGATGATGAGGATGATGATGATGAAGGTGATGATGATGATGTTGATGATGATGAGGATGATGATGATGTTGATGATGTTCATGATGATGTTCATGATGATGATGACGATGATGAAGGTGATGATGATGATGAGGATGGTGATGATGATGTTCATGATGTTGATGGTGATGATGATGATGAGGATGATGATGATGATGTTCATGATGTTGATGGTGATGAGGATGATGATGATGTTCATGATGTTCATGATGAGGATGATGATGACGATGTTGATGGTGATGATGACGAGGATGATGATGATGATGTTCACGATGTTGATGGGCATGATGACTGATGATGATGAGGATGAGGATGATGTTGATGGTGATGAGGATGATGAGGATGTTCATGATGTTCATGATGTTGATGACGAGGATGATGATGATGATGTTGACGGTGATGATGATGAGGATGATGATGATGTTCATGATGTTCATGATGTTGATGACGAGGATGATGATGATGATGTTGACGGTGATGATGATGAGGATGATGATGATGATGTTCACGATGTTGATGATGATGAGGAGGAGGAGGAGGATGGTGAAGGTGATGATGATGATGAGGATGATGATGATGATGTTCATGATGTTGATGGTGATGAAGATGATGAGGATGATGTTCATGATGTTGATGGTGATGATGATGATGATGGTGATGATGATGATGATGATGAGGATGATGATGATGATGTTCGCGATGTTAACGGTGATGATGATGATGAGGATGATGATGATGATGAAGGTGATGATGATGATGGGGATGATGATGATGATGTTCATGATGTTGATGGTGATGATGAATGATGATGAATGATGATGATGATGATGAAGGTGATGATGATGAAGGTGATGATGATGATGATGATGATGATGAATGATGATGATGTTCATGATGTTGACGGTGATGATGATGAGGAGGAGGAGGATGATGATGAAGGTGAGGATGATGATGAGGATGATGATGATGATGTTCATGATGTTGATGGGGATGATGATGATGAGGATGATGATGATGTTCATGATGTTCATGATGTTGATGATGAGGATGATGAAGGTGATGATGATGATGAGGATGAGGATGATGATGTTCATGATGATGATGGTGATGATGATGATGAGGATGATGATGATGTTCATGATGTTCACGATGAGGATGATGACGATGATGATGATGTTGATGGTTATGATGATGAGGATGATGATGATGATGTTCACGATGTTGATGGTCATGATGAATGATGATGATGATGATGACGATGATCAAGGTGGTGATGATGATGATGATGAATGATGATGATGACGAGGATGAGGATGAGGATGAGGATGATGATGATGATGTTCATGATGTTGATGGTGATGATGATGATGATGATGATGATGATGATGAAGGTGATGATGAGGATGAGGATGATGATGATGATGTTCATGATGATGATGGTAATGATGATGATGAGGATGTTCACGATGATGAAGGTGATGATGATGATGTTCATGAAATTAATGGTGCGGATGATGATGATGATGAGGATGAATGATGATGATGATGAAGGTGATGATGATGATGAGGATGAGGACGAGGATGAGGATGATGGTGATGATGTTCATGATGTTGATGGCAATGATGATGATGAGGATGATGTTCATGATGTTGATGGTGATGATGATGATGATGGTGATGATGATGATCATGTTGATGATGATGATGAAGGTGATGATGATGATGAGGATGAGGATGATGATGATGATGACGATGATGATGATGATGTTCGTGATGTTAATGGTGATGATGATGATGAGGATGATGATGATGACGGGGATGATGATGATGATGTTCATGATGTTGATGGTGATGATGATGATGATGGTGATGATGATGATCATGTTGTTGATGATGAAGGTGATGTTCATGATGATGATGGTGATGATGTTGATGAGGATGTTCACGATCATGAAGGTGATGATGATGATGTTCATGAAATTGATGGTGCGGATGATGATGATGATGAGGATGATGATGATGATGAATGATGATGATGATGATGATGATGAGGATGATGAAGGTGATGATGATGATGAGGATGATGATGATGATGTTCATGATGTTGATGGTGATGGTGATGATGATGATCATGTTGATGATGATGATGAAGGTGATGATGATGATGAGGATGAGGATGATGATGAGGATGATGATGATGATGTTCGTGATGTTAACGGTGATGATGATGATGATGATGATGATGAAGGTGATGATGATGATGGGGATGATGACGATGATGTTCATGATGTTGATGGTGATGGTGATGATGATGATCATGTTGATGATGATGATGATGATGACGATGAAGTTGATGATGATGAGGAGGATGAGGATGAGGATGAGGATGATGATGATGATGTTCATGATGTTGATGGTGATGATGAGGAGGAGGAGGATGATGATGATGAAGGTGAGGATGATGATGAGGATGAGGATGATGATGTTCATGATGTTGATGGTGATGATGATGATGTTCACGATGTTCATGATGTTGATGATGATGATGATGAGGATGATGAAGGTGATGATGATGATGAGGATGATGATGATGATGTTCATGATGTTGATGATGTTGATGATGATGATGATCGTGTTGATGATGATGATGAAGGTGATGATGATGATGAGAATGAGGATGACGATGTTCATGATGTTGACGATGGTGATGATGATGAGGATGATGATGATGATGAAGGTGATGATGATGATGAGGATGATGATGATGATGTTCATGATGTTGATGGTGATGATGATGATGAGGATGATGATGATGTTCATGATGTTCATGATGTTGATGATGATGATGATGAGGATGATGAAGGTGATGATGATGATGAGGAGGATGATGATGATGTTCATGATGTTGATGATGTTGATGATGATGATGATCATGTTGATGATGATGATGAGGATGAGGATGAGGATGTTCATGATGTTGACGGTGATGATGATGATGATGAAGGTGATGATGATGATGAGGATGATGATGATGATGTTCATGATGTTGATGGTGATGATGATGATGAGGATGATGATGATGATGTTCATGATGTTGATGGTGATGATGATGATGAGGATGATGATGATGTTCATGATGTTCATGATGTTCATGATGAGGATGATGATGAGGATGAGGATGAGGATGATGATGATGATGTTCACAATGTTGATGGTGATGATGAATGATGATGATGATGATGAGGATGATGAAGGTGATGATGATGACGAAGATGATGATGATCACATTCATGATGTTGATGGTGATGATGATGATGAGGATGAGGATGATGTTCATGATGTTGATGATGTTGATGATGAGGATGATGATGAGGATGATGATGGTGATGATGATGATGATGATGAATGATGATGATGATGATGAGGATGATGAAGGTGATGATGATGATGAGGATGATGATGATGATGATGAGGATGATGAAGGTGATGATGATGATGAGGATGATGATGATGATGTTCATGATGTTGATGGTGATGATGATGATGTTGATGTTGATGATGTTGATGGTGATGATAATGATGAAGGTGATGATGAGGATGAGGATGAGGATGAGGATGAGGATGATGAGGATGATGATGATGATGAATGATGATGTTCATGATGATGATGATGATGATGATGATGATGATGATGTTCATGATGTTGATGGTGATGATGATGAGGATGATGTTGATGGTGGTGATGATGATGATGATGATGATGATGATGGCAATGATGGCAATGGTGGTGATGATGATGATGATGATGAAGGTGACGATGATGATGATTATGACGATGGCGATGATGAAGGTGATGAAGATGATGATGATGAAGAAGATGAAGATGATGCTGATGGTGATGGTGATGGTGATGGTGATGGTGATGGTGACGATGAGGATGAGGATGAGGATGAGGATGAGGATGATGATGAGGATGATGATGATGATGTTCATGATGTTGTTGGAGATGATGATGATGACGATGATGACGATGATGATGATGAATGTGATGATGATGAGGATGATGATGATGATGTTCATTATGGTGATGGTGATGGTGATGATGATGGTGAAGATGATGATCATGTTGTTGATGAAGATGATGATGATGATGATGAGGATGATGATGATGATGATGATTATGAAGGTGATGATGATGATGAGGATGAGGATGACGATGAGGATGATGATGATGATGTTCATGATGTTGACGGTGATGATGATGATGAGGATGATGATGATGATGATGAGGATGAAGATGATGATGTTCATGATGTTGATGGTGATGATCATGATGATGGTGATGATGATGATCATGTTGATGATGATGATGAAGGTGGTGATGATGATGAGGATGAGGATGATGATGATGATGTTCATGATGTTGACGGTGATGATGATGATGAGGAGGATGATGATGATGAAGGTGATGATGATGATGTTCGTGATGTTGATGATGTCCATGATGTTCGTGATGTTCATGATGTTGATGATGTTGATGATGTTGATGGTGATGATGATGAGGATGATGATGATGATGTTCAGGATGTTGATGGTGATGATGAATGATGATGATGATGATGACGACGATGAAGGTGATGAGGATGATGAGGATGATGATGAGGACGAGGATGATGTTGATGGTGATGAGGATGATGAGGATGTTCATGATGTTCATGATGTTGATGATGATGATGTTCACGATGTTGATGGTGATGATGAATGATGATGGATG
>LPNX010861773.1:41652-47818 GCA_001517045.1 Pseudotsuga menziesii
GCAAGTTGATGGATGCCTATTTTTTCAGTTTTGTATTGCATCTAACGTGCCAAAAGAGACCCTCAACTTCTTGCACACACCCTAATATTCTGCTTACAAACCCTATTTCGATGCTAGGGTTACAGGATTATAGGTCTTACTTAGCTTACGTAAGCTAATGCATGGTTAACTTTGCATCAATGTAGGTGTTTCACATGAAAGATTAGCCCCATCCCCCTTGCAATGCTAAACAAACTAACAAGCCAATGTAACAAGCACTATGGTGATAATAGAGTGACTAAGGATAATACAACGCGATCACTCTAAAACTATAGAGAGTGGTAACAAAAATTTGAAACCACTTGGAGGTAGGTTAAGAGTTAAGGCGCTCGTGTGAAAGGAATTCGTTGTGCCATCCAGTTGGATTAAAAGTTTAAACCCTAAGCGAAAAGCCATGGGGTTTTAGTGTTTCTATGTTATCTTCTGCATTTTTGAACAGTTGAGGAGAGTCGATGGCTCTTGGTCCTTCCAACTATGGTGTGCATTTGACCACGCGACCATTCAAACATACTGTGAATGATTTCATCACTACACTTCCTTCATTTCTCTTGGCCAAAACGTTACAGAGTCATAGTCTCGGACTGTCACTCGTTCCTTCACAGACATGTTGAGGGTAAGTTGCTCCTTCTTACAGCTCGTTTTCAGTTTTCTCCAATTTATTTTATAATGTTTAAATGTCAAAGTGTTAACCTATGTTTGTTTTTTTTCTGGCATGAGGTTTTGACAGTCGCTTTTGAAGAGGCTTGGCTTGGAAAAGTTGAGCTTAGATCGCGGGTGGCGTCAAAGGGTCCTGGTAAGACCTGTGTACCTTGAACCCTACGGTTCTTCACAATCTAAGGCTGGAATAGAGTTTCCTTTGGGGTCTGGTTTATTTTTTTGATACAAGGGTTTCCATGAGCCCCTTCTATATGCTAGTAAACGCTCTCGTCATTTTCCTCTATGACATTAATGGTAGAGATAAATGTGTTTTTTTATAAGCCTTTGGGCTGTGATAGGGTTTATATTTAAAAAAACCCCTTTTTGGTTAAAGACCATGGAGTCTACATGGGAAGTTGTTTGTAATTTTTACAGTAAATTTTAACAAAGTTTAAAAGGAAATATAACCACTGCGATTTCACTTCTAACTTGGTTTAATCCCACGAAAAACTTTCAGATATGTTCTATATAAAATCATATTTTTTTTATTAGTATTACTTTGTATAAAATGATATTTTCTTTATTAATATTTGAATGAAATTGTTTTCTTGATTACTCCCTCCATTTTGAAAGGAATGCCATTCTGTTTTTTTTTTAAATAGTTACGTCCCATTATGGTTTTTAAAATGGTTACAGCCTATCTTCGTTAATTCTAAGTTTGAACTTAGGTGTTTTTGTTGTAGGTTTTAGTTATTATATACATTACTTGGAAATTTAAGCCTTGCAGGCCTCGAACCCTCGACCTGTGTTAAAATACTCAAATAGGAAAATTTGTTCTTTTCTCTAATTACTATACAAACCATATTATAAATTAAATAAATATTGTTTGAATTTACAATTAGATCGAAGCTATTTTTTGTTAGCTGTAAGTGTTTTAACCCTTAATCTTTTTTGGAAAGATAATCCTTTCGGCTGTAGGAAAATTGATACTGGTTAAAATAATAATCTTTTCGGTTGTGTGAAATTGTTATTGAGTAAATTATTAATATGTATTTTTACTTTTATGGGTCTTCGAACCCTCGGTTGGAAGACATTGCGCCTTAAATTAGATATGTTGTTTTTTAACAAGTTTAACAACTTTACGGTGTTTAGTTATGGGAAATCCCTAACTGTAAAATGAATTCGTGTTCATTTAAAACGAATAGACATGAAAACTTTGCCAAATATGCTGATGATAGATCTGTTAAACCTCTTGTTTAATTATGTATGAATGTATAAGAACACTAAATAAATGATAATCATTTACTAATTATTTACAATACTTAACATTAGTTGAAGCTATATATATAATATAATATTGTTTCTAAATAATAATAAAAGATACACTACCATTTATGCTATGAAAAAATGTTAAGCAATAGAATTCCTCTTAACTTATAATTTACAGGAATAAAAACTTTCCTATTTTATTTTGAAACCAAATAATGTTTTTGGAAACTTTCCTCATTCATAAATCCTTTAGAAATAAATATAACACAAATTAAATATAATAAACCAGAACAATATAGGACCTGTTAACTTTCGAAGTGGACAAACATCCAAAGAAGATCATTACTCTCAATCGTCTCCTAAAAGCAGCAAATATTACTTGCTTTAGGACCCCTGAGCCTGTTCACTGAACCACCAAGACGAAGATACTATGTAAAATCTTTTTTTTGTCCTCTTTGTAACTCAACATATCTAATTTTTGTTCCAGTATTAATGAGATGTTAGCTCTCATGCTGAGATTCTAGTGTATTATCATATATCTTCATCTATTATGGAGATCCTGTTCACTATATATTGTATGAGGCAAAGACCACATGTGACATATGCCTATTACGCCTATTCATCTCCATTGTACCCTTATGTATATGGGACTACTACATTGTATATTTTCAGTCACATGATGAGATTTATCATTGTATTG
Organism: Pseudotsuga menziesii; assembly: GCA_001517045.1. Lineage (NCBI taxonomy): Eukaryota > Viridiplantae > Streptophyta > Pinopsida > Pinales > Pinaceae > Pseudotsuga > Pseudotsuga menziesii. Next base: position 44,297 of record LPNX010861773.1, read on the forward strand.
TACTGATGAGTGGTTGGTTCTTCCACCTGGGTCTTTATTACTCCACTTCTGGGATGGATATAATGTATTTCGACCATCATGTTACCCCTCTGACCTCACACATTAGGGGGCATCTGTTATAGTTGATTTTACCACACTTGGTAGATGATACTTTTATGGCCTTCCATGTCCCTATGCAGACTCTTTGGACCCCCTTTGCTCATGATATACTTTAATGATCCAAGAAATCCCTTAAAAAACACATGTTTAATGCTATACATAGGTTGTAGCTTAAAAACCACGTATACATGCATCTTGATCCACTGTGACCTACATGTACATGCAGCTTGCTCCACTGTAGCCCAAGTACATTGGGAAATGTGCTAAAAACCAAAAATATTTGTATTTTTCCTTAATGAGTCCTGAATAACTTTACTCTTGGGCCTTGGCCTTCCATATGCATGGAAACGCTCTGAATCCACTCTGAATCGACCCTTCATTGCCTATTGAAGGGCTATATATTGAACCTCTTGGATGCATTAGAGGAGGATAACATTTGAGATCAAGGAAACTATAGTTAATTCTTGCCCCATTCATACATGCTTGAGTCTGCATCCCTTTGTCCTTTTGAGCACACATTGCTGCTCTTCCCAAGCGTTCCATTCTCTTGTGATATTTCCATTATCTTGTGATCTTTCCATTGAGATGGAGGATTGAAGTGGTGGAGGACTCAGTTTCTCCGTTTCGATGAGGTGCCGACAGAGTTTGTCACTATTATCTCTATTCATTCTATTTCTCGTCCATTACATGTGTATGACTATGAATATTCTTATCTATGGATGTAGTTGTAGTTTATTATAGATGTTGGATTTATATGCTAGAGTATGCCTAACACTTAACATATATCATGCTTTTTGTTGTTGTTGTTGTTGAGGATGAATTGTATGTACAATCGTGGTTGAAAATCTCAACGAGGATCTACTACGACAGTCTAGAATAAGGTATGTTATGTATCCCTTAGTGTTAGCAACATTTATCTCTCTTGCATATTGAAGTGGATTGATTTATGGTGTCATTCAGTCTGTTGTGGTCTACCCCAAGCCATAGAAAGTTTATCTCCATAACAAAACCTTTTAAAACTTATGCATGAAATGTTCCCTTTGATAAGTTTAAAATATAATTGTGTTCCCTATTGTTGGAAATATTCTCCATCTTCTTGTATTCTTTGTAATCTTGACATTATTTATTTACACATAGAGGCATGCACTTGGAAAAACTTGATGATGAATACTTATAGATATCTTTACTTCTGGTAGTCTACTTGATTTTGGAAAACCTCAAACTTTTGCTTATTTATGCAACTTGATTGAAGTTAAGAGTTGTAAATACTATTTTCTTTAATCTTGAAAGCTTTCTTTATTGGCACAACACTTCAAGTTAAATTTTACTACTACAATAAGTTTACCTTTCCATATTTCACTTCTTCTCTAACAATCACTTCACTTTCTTATTGTAGCATAGGTTGGAAAGTCAATCTCCAACAAATAGCGCATGTCAAGCCACAATTCAAATGAAAATATAACCTCTTCCTTCTCTAGATTTTCCGCATGGATGACAACGTCGCCTTCTACTTTTACAATATGCATACTTGTATTAAGACTTTACCTAGACAATAAACATCTTTTTCATTACCACAACCATCGACTTTAACATTCTAGCAATAATTCTACACCTTCATGTTTCATATGTATCCTTGTACAATTATACCAAACCATATTTGAAAATGTTATCCATGATTAGCTTGTTGTTTATGGAATGATATTAGTCTTTGTCTTCTGAAAGATAATTTTGAGATATAGTTGTTATTTATGATATACAATTCTCTTTCGATTATTGTACAAGCATTTGATTATTATCTTAAAATAAGTCCATAATCAGTTGGCTAATGTTAAATCTATTTTTTCATTATCACATGATCTGCAAATTCAAGCATTGTTCTTATTTAATGCTTGAGAATTTGTTTGGTTAGTATTTTATTGATTAATTTTGCATATTCAAGAGTTGTTCTTTTTCAATGTTGGGAAAATCAATTTGCATTTACAAGATCTACATAGTCAAGAATTCTTCTTCTCGTGCCTTCTGGTGAATGCATGTGTTAACATTTTGTACAATAAAATATGTTTTTACATATAATGTTTTGTAGAAATTCAATTATCATTCCCTGTGGGTTGTATAAATTGTCTTATATCATTCTTTGTTCATCAAATAGATGAATTAATTCAACCATTGGCAATGATGTATCAAACACTTTGATAAGTATTTAAATGGAATGAGTAGATAAATGGTAGAGCATAGTCTAAAAGAACATCTGTATTTGTCTCGGTTGGTAGCTAGTTTATCTTATTTCCTAGAATTGACATTTATATTTGACTGTAATGTGCATTAAAGCTTGATTTTCATAAAATAAGCATAACAAATAGAGAGTCTATTTTCATTGTTGATAGTAGTAGACAAATCACATAAATCTTAATAGCAATATGCTATTGCTATCGAAATATTAAGGCTTGTAAATGCACATCAAATTAAACTATTAGATTGACACAATTTTTAGTGATTTGGAAAGATTTGGGTGCGGTGGGGCATGCCTAGTAAACCACTGATATCTCACAAACTGTTAGGGGTACCCAATGCACACAAATGTTTTTTTTTTCTTTTTTTCCTAACCAAGATATTCCCCTACAAATTTATAATAAAGACGTACAATGTTACATTCCTCCATTACAATTACACCTTTGAAATCAGTGATGTCGTCCTTCTAGCTTCACAGTGTAGTGAGAGGATATCAGCAAGAGCACCATAAATATTGTGGAATGCTAAATTTATATCAGTGTATCACTGATAGATTGTCTTCATTGTCTCATTCCCTACCTCAATATCAAAGCAATTGTTAGTCTTGGAACAACTAGAATTATCCATCGTGCTTGACCTTTGCACATTTCACAGCTACAAAATGTTGACTTGGAATCCTTATACCTCCTTCAATATTTTCTACCTCTTCCTCTAAGCTTCCCCTCTTGTCACTCACCGGATTCTGCATCTCACTAATGGGTGAGTGCACAAAGTTGAGGGACCTTTTAGATGCAATGGTGGAATGAATTCAATCACTCTTGATCCATAAAATAGAAATCATCCCAAGCAATCCCGACCTTGCCAAGCCTAGTCCCAAGGCTGCCAACATGCATGCCAATTAGGATAGTACACAAAAATGTGCTCTCATTTTGCTTCAATAAAATGCCCTCCTATTTTTCTTCAATAAAACACACTCCCGATTTGCTTCAATAAAGTGTGCTCCTGTTTTGCTTCAATAAAACGCGCTCCCATTTTGCTTCAATAAAACATGCTCCTATTTTGCTTCAATAAAACACGCTCCTGTTTTGCTTCAATAAAACATGCAAAATGGGGGGGGTATTTAGTGGTAAGGGGAGACATAGGGATGTGTGTGTGTGTGTGTGTGTGTGTGTGTGAGAGAGAGAGAGAGAGAGA
>LPNX010861773.1:50071-69710 GCA_001517045.1 Pseudotsuga menziesii
TTCAATGAACTTGTTGCATAGCACGACCGTTCACAGGATATTAAAGAATATCTCTAATTTCACTAAATATTGGAAAATGCATCCTAAAATTGTATTGTTGAACTCCCCTCCCAATATACCTTTCCAATTAATAAAACCCCTAATTTCACCATATATTCTAGGTATCCATTTTTATCAACCCATTTTAAATATCCCCTTTATATCATATTATCAAGTTGTAACAAGTAAGATCCCCAAGGCATCTTAATATAAGCAAACATGATGCTAAATAAAATAATAGTATAATGTTAATAATGATCCCACCGGGATTGCAAGGGTGACTGATAAATTTGTAGCATTGGATAGCAGAAGGCCCAACAAAATAGTAATGTGGAGTGAACGACAACCCAATAAATAGATCAATGTAACAAATAATGTAAAATACTGTTAATCTAACAATCAATGCAATTCTTATAAAATATGAGAATTGCAGATATTTCACACCATAACCTACCAATCTACCAATTTTATATCATGTAAATACAAGTATAGTCATAGATAGATAATGCTTTCTATAAGCTTAATAAATTAAATTCCATAAAAATGCAAAATTGAAACCCTTTCGTGGATAGACTTCCCTACTTTCCTATCAAAACAAACATCATTGATGTTTGAACTTAAATGAACGTAGAAAAACTCCTCTTACTTTCGAATAACAAAATATGATAATGTGCATAACTTGGATTAGGTCATTCACAATATGCAATGAATTGCCTCCACTTCCTCTACATTTATTCTTGCAATCAAGGGAATCAATAACATTTAGTTACCTTTTCCCTAGGTTATATCTACTTATTTTTACCATTACAGGAGAGGGAAAAATATCCATTGTTAAGTTTCAAGCATGCAATATTTATCAGGGATGATTTTAAGGAACCATACATATTTAAAAGTGTATAAATGTTGGCGAGTATTACCAATTCTTAAAACACCAACTATAAAATGATTGGCAATATTTTTCAAAAAATATTTTAATTTCCAAGTATTTTATATCGTTTTTATAATAATTTGGCAATTTTTAGGGTGAAAAAATTTTACCCCATCAAAATTGGGTGAAACAGGGATTCAAAAAATGCAAAATGGTGAATGTTTTTTGGGAGAAAAACATGGAAAAATAGCCCACTGGGCTAAAATTCGCCCCTAAAATTATCCCTAATATTTATAAAGATACACAAATAGTGAAACTTAATGATACCATTTCATGGTAGCGATAACACAAGGTATGTAAACAAGGATTTACATTTTCATGTATGTTCATGTTAGTTCTAATACAATATTAAGATGTATTCCTTGCATATAAGAATTGAAATTAAAATTATGAATGTGACAAATATAACTCAAACTAAGAGATATATCTAAGTGGAAATGTGAAAATGTTAAAGAAGAATACAAAAAAATGAAATAAATAATTAGTTAAGAAAAACTGATCTAACTTTTCTTGGTTCTAGTGAGCCAAGAAAGATTGATCTCACTTTTCTTGGTTGTCGTGGAGCAAGGTTTGATTTAATATTAATACCCACAAAAACCCCAACTTAAAAAATTATTCAAAAATGAAAGACTTTATAAGTTCAATGATTTGGAGGTATATAAATCCATTCCATGATTTGTAGGTTATTCCTTAGAAAAATCTAGGACTAATATGAATACAACACATGATTTGGAGGTATGAACTGAGCCCATGATTTGGAGGTACGAATCCATCCTATGACTTGGAGGTTATTCCTCATCCCACCCAAATAAAATAACCCCAATATTTATATTAATATGTAAAAATTAAAATCCCCCCTTGACCCCTTAATACAAGACAATATATTTTTAAGGTTTTTAAGAGTATTCAAACCCCCAATATGAATGGACATGATATGATATTGCCTTTCTAGTGAACCCCCTGTGGGTTAGAGTTAGGGGAAGAAGAGGGGGTTAGACGTAAGAGGAGGAAGTGGGTTAGAGGTGGGGGGAGACCCATGGATGTGGGTGGGTGTTAGGGGTTGGAGAGGGGGTTGTTAGGTATCAGGGGTTAAAGAGTAAGAGAGAGTGGAGAAGGGTTTAGTAATGGAGATGAGGGGGGAGAGACGTAGGAGGAGGAGGGGAGTTAGAGGTAGGGAGAGGAGGATGGGGAATTAGCAAGAATTTGGGGGAAGAAGGGGGATGTTAGTCATAGGGGGTGATCCGTGGATGTGTGATGTGGGTGTTTGTGTGTGTGAGAGAGAGAGGGTTAGGGAATAGATAGGGGGTGGGGGATAAGTGTATTTGGATGAGTTGGGGAGAAAGAAAGAGTGGAGAGAGAGTTCTTAAGGGTTAGGAGTGAGAGAGAGGTGCTAAGGAGATGCGTGTGTGTGTGAAGAGGAAGAGAGAGAGAGATAGAGGGGGAGGAAGGGAGATTTAGGGGTTTTGGTGGGGGAGGGGTGGCGCTAAGTGATTAGAGATAGAACAATAGGGGGTGTTTTAAAGAGTTATAGGTAGAGAGAAAGGGTTATGGGTTTAGGGTTGGGTGGAAGGGGACACACAGGTGTTAGTGGTAAGGGGGGACATAGGCGTGAGAGAGAGAGAGGGTGAGAACGAATGGGGAAATGTGGTGTTAAGAAGAGAGAGAAGGGGGGTTAAAGGTAGGGAGAGGATGAGGGGGGATTATAGGTAGGGAGAAGAGGAGGGGGGTTAGTAAGAGTTAGGGGGAAGAGGGGAGTCAGGGGGGAACATAAAATAATAAAAGTATTGGTATAATTGACAAAACAAGCAATCATTGTAGCATTTAAAAATGCGTGCGCATTGTGCTTCACTAAAGCGCACTCCCATTTTACTTCACTAAAACGCGCTCCCGTTTTGCTTCAATAAAACATGCTCCCGTTTTGTTTAAATTCAAAATGTATTCCCTCCAAATGATAGGGCTGAGCCTCCACCCATGCTTGCATGGAATTTTTATGCCTATGTGTCTGCTTCGTACTTTGCTTCAGATTCAACATGCCTATGCCTTGGAGTATGATAAACCATGGCTAATTCAACATTATATCCAAATTTTCAATATACTCGTGTTTAGTCGTTTGTCTGATTATGCTGGACACCTCCATTTTTTATGAGATTTTAGAAACAGACATGGTTTTTTTTGCAGATTCCAAATATGTAAATTTTAACAAAAATACATATTTTTTCTATTTTTTTCTTATTTATCTTCTATCATCACTCCTCAACTCAAAAAACACATTGTTAGTGTTTTGTCCATATCTCTTTCGTTTCTCAACCATTTAAAAAAAAATTGTATGGTGCACTAAAGAACACCGACCTCTACATGCTAGAAAAAACCCATTTCCAAATAATTGCATTAGGATATTCAAATGCTGCACCCACAATTGACGTACCATTTTCGAGGTTTGATGTCTTAGATAATTTTAAAAAAATTTAAAAATATTATTTTTATTATTGGAAAAATAGTCGTGCACTAGTACTATATGTTCTCTATATGTGTACCGGTTTTCGTAAGTTTATTCCATCATTTAGTCACTCAAACGCTGCACCCACAAAAACATATACCTTATAATTTGTCCCAAAAAAAAAGTGCCTGTTAAAAGATATCTAATTTCAGATAGTTAACAACATTTTCAGTATAAAAAAATTATATATTTGGAAAGGTCATTCAATTTCCTATATTTCATGTTTTTAACTGATCACAAGATTAGAGGTAGGGAGAAGAGGAGGGGGGGTTAGTAAGAGCTAGGGGGAAGAGGGGAGTCAGGAGGGAACATAAAATAATAAAAGTATTGGTATAATTGACAAAACAACCACTCATTGTAGTATTTAAAAATGCATGCACGTTGTGCTTCACTAAAACGCACTCCCGTTTTGCTTCACTAAAACGTGCTCCCATTTTTCTTCAATAAAATGCGCTCCCATTTTGCTTCAATAAAACACACTCCCGTTTTGTTTAAATTCAAAAATGTATTCCCTCTAAATGATAAGGCCAAGCCTCCACCCATGCTTGCATGGAATTCTTATTCCTATGTGTCTGCTTCGTACTTTGCTTCAGATGCAACATGCCTATGCCTTAGAGTATGATAAACCATGGCAAATTCAACATTATATCCAAATTTTCAATATGCTCGTGTTTAGCCGTTCGTCTGATTATGCTGGACACCTCCATTTTTTATGAGATTTTAGAAACAGATATGGTTTTTTTTGCAGATTCCAAATATGTAAATTTTAACAAGAATACATAATTTTTTCTAGTTTTTTCTTATTTATCTTCTATCATCACTCATCAACTCAAAAAACACATTGTTAGTGTTTCGTCCATATCTCTTTCGTTTCTCAACCATGTAAAAACAATTTGTGTGGTGCTTTAAAGAACACCGACCTCTACATGCTATAAAAAACCCATTTCCAAATAATTGCATTAAGACATTCAAATGCTGCACCCACAATTGACGTACCATTTTCGAGGTTTGATCTCTTAGCTAATTAAAAAAAAATTAAAAAAATTATTTTTATTATTGAAAAAATAGTCGTGTACTAATACTATATGTTCTCTATATGTGTACTGGTTTTCGTAAGTTTATTCCATCATTTAGTCACCCAGACGATACACCCACAAAAACATATACCTTATAATTTGTCCCAAAAAAAAAAGTGCCCGTTAAAAAATATTCAACTTTAGATAGTTAACAACATTTTCAGTAGAAAAAAATTATATATTTGGAAAGGTCATTCAATTTCCTATATTTCGTGTTTTTTACTATATTCATTGTGTAAGTGTCTCAAAATATCCATGCAAGTTGATGGATGTCTATTTTTTCATTTTTCTGTTGCATCTAACGCACCAAAAGAGACCCTTAACTTTGTCCACTCACCCTAACTCAAAAGAGAACAGTTTTCAAATTAAGAAAATTAGTAGTGAATTTTTCACGTTTAGCTATCAAGCAAAAGTAAACACACTCCCATGGTTAAAGTATTTTAAATTCGTTTATCTCACAATTTTTTGCACAACCATAAATTTTAGCAAACATCACCCACTTTTCAGATAAATACTAAATTATTAACATGATATAGTACAAGTAATCCTTAAAATTTAGCCTTTCATTTTCTTTCAATGCAAAACTTTAGTTGCTTTGTGATATACTCAAAATACCAATCTAAATTGAGCAAACATTAGTTCATACACTTTGAAGTTTAGGCTTTTCCCTAAAACATCAAACCAATTTATTCTTCTCTTTTCCATCATTTCACCCTCCTCCAACAACAACTTTTCAATGTATTATTACACTTTTTAAAACAAAACAATGGCTAGTTGTTAATATATATACCATATTTGTTTATAGAAATAAATCTGACAGTTGTGAAAGAATTGAACATTGTATCCCACTTTGCTGTGGCCATTCGTATGAGAAGGCAAGGGCATGATTGGCCTTCCCAATTATTTATTTCTATAAACACTTTGGGAAAAGGGCATGATTGGCCTTTCCAATCATTTAACACTGGGGAGAAGTGCATGATTGGCCTTCCCAATTATTTGTATGTATACTTTATAACAAACGAAACCAAACTTGAGGCCCACAAATAATTGATTTTTGGATTATATTTCAATATCTCATGATTTTGCAAGCCAAATTATTCTCCCATTGACAGACGACAACGCGTAAAGCGCTGAACCAAGAATCTTTGGAAAATATTACAACTACTTCAACATTGAAGTAGAAAAATGTTTGATTCCAATAAGACCAAAGGATTATGTAAACGCTCCCATTATGTCAATATCCCAGCAACTATAGGTATTGTGCTCATTCAACGGTGTCTGAAAAATATTAAGAACTATGTCGAGATTATATATTTGTTTCTTTTTTATGGTTTTATGAGTACAAAATAAATAAAAATATGCATCCGTCAGTAAGATAGATTAAAATATATATAATAATAATAATAATAAATCTTATATAAATTATAATAAATAAATTTTGAACTAAACTATAACAAATAAAAAAAACCTAAAATAGGTTTAAAACCAATCAATTGTTCCTATAATATTTTATAAAAGTATTCTACAATAATATTCTAAGTTTACAATCAATCACATGTTCCTAACGATGAGATTAACATATAATTAGCGTTGTATCTAACTAAATTTGTAAGATATTATGCAAATCTTTCTCAGATTACACTATAAATCTGTCTCGATATACAGATCATGTAAGTATATACGACCGCAAAAAAATGAAAATTAAAACAAAACATTAAATTTGCCGGCAAGTTCGGATATTCCTTTCTATCTCGGTTTTTTTTTAAATGATTGATCACATTATTTTAAACTTAGGAACTTTCGAGACTGTTGCCTTTTTTAATAAGCCAAAGCCAAGTTCTGTGGGTTTGGTTGCAATGAGACAAGGGAATACGGTGGTGCAAATAATGAAAAAGACACCTTTTTTTATGGATTTAAGAGTGTATTAGTTATCTTATGAATTTAAAAGTGTATAAATTAAATCAATAAATTATGAAGTATAATAACAAAATTAATCTTTAAACTTTATATATATATATATATATATATATATATATATATAAAAGAGAGACTAAGATGTAATGAAAACTATAATAATGCAATGAGATATAAGAAATATATGTTTAACTATACAATTTTTAAGGGAAATGATTATGGAGTTTGATCTAGCTTAACAAGATATTGAATTTAGAATTTTATATTTTAGGGGATGATAAATATTTTTACAATATTGAATTGTTAAATTTGATTTTAATGATTCAATTCATTTACTTTCAACAATATATTGAATTTAGAATTTTATATTTTAGGGGATGATAAATATTTTTATAATATTGAATTGTTAAATCATTAATAAAGGTTGATTTTAATGATTCAATTCATTTACTTTCAATGAGGATGATTTTGTAATTAATGTACATGTGCATTAATTCAGTTTGAATTGCTCCTTAATTTAAATTGTCTAGATTGACTTTGTCAAATTTAATCACCTTAGAACTAATCACTCAAGTGTGAATCCTCTAACATGTGATTAATCACTAATGTTGAGTATTGATTTGTTGGTAAGGTAGCATGTTGTGTTATCTACTAAACTGATACCAGTTCAATCAAAGCATTTGCAAGATAATAACACACTAGAGATTAGAAAATGATCACATGTCAGTGATTAGGTATGATAAAAAAAATAAACAATGATTGTAGCATGATACACCCTATTGAATTTCTAGCTCTAAATATTCAAAAGGATCCTACATAGACTAGAAGAGTGTGAATGTATAAATTAGTTGTCTCTCTCGATAAGAATGGTCCCCATTATATTATGGTGAGAATTCTAAGCCATAGGGGTAGCTAATGTGGGGGTTGGATTATGTAAGATGTCAAACACCCAAGCTAAAGCTCTCACTTTGTGGCAAGGATTATATAAATAAAACATTGAATGGGAATTAAGAAATCCATAATGCTAGGCAATTCAATGATGATCATTTGTCACATGGCAACAAATCCTCTCCTCATGAGCCCCATCTTAAAAGATTCGACTCATGAGTTCAAAATCATTCCCATAGCTTTGAATTGATAGAGTTCTTTTGTGTCGTATAAGGATTGAACTTCATAGTGGATGAAATGGTTAATAAAGGATACAAAACTCCTTATAGCTTGTTTCCAGAAAAGAAAAAGAAAAAAAGGGTCTTTGGTGTCAAGCCACATACTAAGTTTCGAAACCATTTATATTTGAACATTAATCCATATATCACTCAAGACAAGTATCATGCCCAAAGTCACATGCAAGTTCAATTTAACGGTAATATTATAGACCACGGTTCACATTCACCCCTTTGTAGATCATTCAATATGAAAGGCATTGAAATGGGATGAATTGTTGCAAGTGGATTATTGTCCCTCCCCTTTTATTTAAGAACATTGCCACACTATTATTTAGTTCACTCTATTCTTTCCTGAGTGAAAATCCTTGCGATTTTTTTGGTGTTATTTTCCTAGAGTCTTGTTTTTGAATTCCCTTCTCCCCATAAGAATTAAAGGTTATTTTATTGTCCTTATAGTATGATATGTGGTGAATTCATGAGGGGAATTATTTGTTGGATCTTAGTTCGTCCATGTTTATGTTGGATGCTTAGGGTTTCAAGTTTAATGTCCTTTTATGATGGCATATTATCCTGTCACTCATCAAGAGCTTGCCAAGGTGAATTTTAGAAATGAAATCCCTATGGACACTGGTCAAGGTCTTACTGCTAGGTATTCTTGGTTGGGTTTCATATGTATGGTGTTTCCTTGATTTTTTTCAAGTAAAAAAAAGATATTATCTAAACCAAAAGTTACTTTGGTTCTTCAGGGTGCTTTCTCTAGTTCATGTGTCATCACAAAATTTTATCGGTATTAAGAAATCTAGCCTCAAAAGATAGCTTGGAAAGGTACTTAGTGGGGAACATGGTTATTTTGCATGGGAATCCAAATCAATGTGTCCATTAAGAACACTAGAAGACATGAATAACAATTCATAGATGTTGATGACATTATGATGACAATAAAATATTTGTTGATTTGGCTATAGTGAGATGGGAGACATGGAGAAAATATTGGGATTTGAATTATTCCAAGAATCTAAAGGTAACAAGAAGACAACATGTTGTAATGAAAGATTAGCTATAAAAACCTAAAATCAAGTTCATTTGACTAGAAGTAGGAGAAGAATGCAACAAAGAAAAACTCAAGAAGTAGTGAAAATCAAGGGTTTGTAGGACAAAGTCTTACACTTGAACTGGGAACAAAGGCTTGGGTATGAAGAATTAAGAAATATTTTGTATTCAAAAGCATTGATTGGTTTCATTAGACAAATACCAAATGGTAGGAATGGAAGAATAGATAGCAAAGCAACTTATTTGAATAAATAAATAAAACATGACCTTATTATCCTTACATGCCAAAGAAAAGAATGCCCGTCGTGTATATAGTTAAATATTTTTCCATTAATTAGTATGTTTTATAAGTCTTTTTCTTTTGCAAGAACAATTTATAAGACTTTTTTTTTTTTCAAAAGAAAAAATCCTATCCTTGATATTCATTAAGAATCAAAGGGCATCTAACGTGCCATCCCAATATATGGGTTACATTCATAATGTTGAGTCAAAGGATATTAACTTTAGAAGCATCCTATATGAGTCACAACTCAACAGAGCAGAGAGGGGGGCAAGTACAAATTCTGCATACAATACCCATCAGGAAAAAAAAATTGTCCCTTATAACCATATCTACCATGAACCAATAAGTGTAGCACAGCAATCTAAAGGATTCCGCTCCAAAACTATCACATGGGTGCATAAAAAGGTGGAGAAAATGTTCCAGCACTAGGCTCAAAAGAGCATAAAACTGTCCTGAGAGGTCAAATGACCATAAAAAAATTCCGTGTAATATCCCAATCCCGGAGCCAAAGAAAGGGCTTTTTTAGACAGGCGGTCTGCAAGCTGATTGTGTTCACGGAAGACATGGAAAAAACATAGCTCTAGGAAGCATGAATAGATCTTCCTAGTGTCCCTACACCAATGGATAAGCTCAGGTGGTGTGAGGGAAGAAATACCTTTTGCCCAATTGATGATGATAGATGAGTCACCAAATATCTTGAGCTTGGGTAACCCCATCATTTGGGATGTATCCAGAAGGGCCCAGAGTCCTATTAATTCTGCTCTAGTGTTGGTGCTGATACCCGCCCCCAATGCAAACTTGAAGGAATGTGACTCATTCAAATGCAAACAAAATCCCACCCGTCCAGATTTATTGGTAGATGCTCCATCAAAAAATACACAGGGATAGACAAGAATAGGTCCCGGTCCCTTGGGTCTAGATTTTTTAACTCTAGTGATAGTTGGGCAGTAAAGCTGCGAGAAGTAAGAAATCTGGTGGAGTAAGCTGATTACAGGAACTGTTTTCCCTTCGAAGATAGATACATTTCTTGCTTTCCATACAGCCCACATGGCTAGGAATGGGAGATAGCAGTATTCAGAATGCTTTGAGAAAGATACAGTCCACATTTCCAGGAAAGAAAAAAAACTAACATACTGGAAAGGAGGGGACAAATGGTGTTATTCCATCAGGATAGAGAGTAAATTTTTCCATACTGGGAAATGATAAAAAAGGTGTTCTACACATTTAGCATCCATTCTACAAAGTGCACATATACCAGGCCCCATCCATCCACGCTTTTGAAGGTTGTCCCAAGTAAGCAGTTTGTTCTTCAGTGCCAACCATAAAAAACAACAAATTTTCCTGGGGAGAATGCTATTCCAAACAAATGCTAGAAGTCTGCTGCCGACCGGAGGAGAAGATGCGAGAATAATACAGTCATAAATCAGTTTTGCAGATACAGTTCCATTTGAATTTTTAAATGACCAAGTCAGTGCATCCATCTGATCAATAAGTCGAATGCCACAAATTTCCAGACCTCTCGTGAAGGTATAAGACTTTATACAAACCACGTAGTGAAATCTAGAGTAAAAACTTTAATCATAAGAGAATCCGGTAGCACTTTTTAGGACATTATAAAATTATTTGAAGTTATTTTAGACAATACTATTTCCAAAAATTTTGTATTAGAAAGTCCGACGACAAGGGTGAAACCACATCTTATATATATATATATATATATCAAATAAGGAATATAGTATATCAAAAAAGAGGCTATGTACAACCATACATTACAAAATAGGGGAATTCTGATATTCAGAGAAATTTGAAAAGAAATTTTTATAAAAATGGTCATAGAAACAGGTTTCTTTCTAAAATTATTGACGTATTTCATATTATTTACCATTACATAAGAAGAGTAAATTTGGACAAATCATTGGTTCAAAAAGATACAGAAAAACATTTAAAAAGTATTGGGAGGGTTACACTTTTTTGCTTGACTACCCTACAAGCTGGGTAACAAAAGCTTCTTCCATGGGGCGAGCCTCGTCAACTGGAAACTTCTTAGATTATTTATCATTATATTTCTGTGCATTTATTTAATTATTAAATATATAACATTGTCCACCTATTTTAAAATGATTTGTCCTCAAAGCATGGCAACGATGGGTCCCGTTGAATGAACTTCTATGTTTCCCATGAAACATCTTCTTCTAGATAATTCTTCCACTTAATAAGATATTCTTTGATGATGTGAGAATTAGTCTTCTCTCTCTGATGTTGATGATGGCTTCTGGTTCTAATACATGTTTTCCTTCATTTTCTAAGGTAGCAAGTGTCGTCTAGGTAGATTGATGTTGACCTAGTAATTTTTTAAGGTTCAAAACATGAAAAACGTTGTGAATTCGACTCTTATCTAGTAACTTCATTTCATATGCTATGTGGATAATCCTTTGGATAATTTGATAAGGTCCATAAAACATGGGAGCTAGATTATTCCTCCCTTGTTTCTTAAGTGGAAATTGTTTGTATGGCTCAAGTCTCACAAATACCCAATCTGCTACATCAAACTCTTGTTCTATTCTATGTTGATATGCTTGTTGCTTCATACAATTTTGTGCCATATTTAAATTATTCTTGAATACTTGCATTACTCTAAGTTTCTTCGAGTTGGATTTTTACTGCAAGTTCTTTTGCATCACCTTGAACGATTTCTTTCCATCTGGGAGGCGCATAACCATACAGTGCTTGAAAAGGTGTCATCTTGGATAACATATGATAGGTTGATTTATACCACCATTCTGCAAGATGTAACTACTGTAACCATTTGTTCTTCTTGTCAGTGATGAAACTGCGAAGATAGGATTCCAAACATTTGTTAACAACTTCCATTTTTCCATCTATTTGGGGATGATAAAATGAGCCCATGTTAAGAGTGATCCTGATTTTTTTGCAGAATTCCATCCAAAAATTGGTTATAATTTGGCATCTCTATCACTAACGATGATTTTTGGGAATGCATGTAATTTGTAAATATTTTTAAAGAATACTTCAACGATTTGTTTAGCAGAGTCGTTTTTCTTAATACCCATAAAATGTGCATATTTCGTTAATCAGTCCACTACCAAAAATATTTTTCCTTGCCTTCGAATAATGGTAACCCTTCAATAAAATCCATGGAGATTTCTTCCCACTTCTAGTTTGGAATATGAAGCGGGTGCAACAGCCCTAGAGTCACGACATTTTCACTTTTGTTTCTTTGACAGGTTTCACATTCGACTACGTACTTTTGAATGTATTTATACATCCCTTTCCAGTAGAAGGATTTCCCGACTTTGTAGAAAGTTTTGAAAAAACCTACATGTCCCATGGTTCGAGAATCATGAGATTCTATCAATACCTTGCTATTAAACCTGGATGTTGGGATTAAGTATGTCCTTCCTTTATACCAAAGGATTTCATTCCTCCATTTGAATTTTGGACCTTGATCAAGATCATTGATTAAGGCACATGTGTCTGGGTCCTTGGCATATTCACCTTGGATTTCATCCAACCAGTCTGGAATTGCAACTGAAATAGCATAAGTTCTGACTTGTTCATATTTTCGGGAGAGGGCATCAACAAATAAATTGTACGTTAGTAATGTCCCAAATTTTAAATGGGGTCACAATGGCCAAATCACATTTTCCATATTCATGAAATTTGTCAAAGGGATGCTAAAAGTCAAATAATTGCCAAGGTGGAAAATCACTAGTTTTCTAAATTGGGGGTGGAAGCTTTGAGATTTGGAATAAGGGAGATAATAAATGATGTTTAGACATTAGAAGGGGATAAATATTTAATAATTCAGCTTATTAAATAAATACAAGAGAAAATGGAAGTGACAATGGAGCATGAAGACACATGGAGACTATGGGACCCACACTAGCTAGAATTCCTATGTTAAATGGTATCTTTCTCTTGCAATTTTGAATATATGGGAAGTATAATGTTTTTGTATGGATTATAATGTTAATATACTTGTCCATATGCTTCATAGGTTGAATTGGGGATGAATTGTAACTTACATGGGAGAGGAAGAGCCAAATGGGAGTTTCATGGACACTTGGCTAGATTCCCCTTACATTTATGACATCTATGACACCAATGATGGAGATTCTATGACAGTTATGACACAAGTCAGATCTGAAGGCTGACATACTGATATACGGACATGTCAGGACTGAATAGAGCATCTTAGAGGTCGAAATTGGGAGTTGGAGAAGGCCAAGAGGCTCCTACTCAAATTTGGGAGAAGAGGGAAGGTGAAGAGAGAGGCCACATGGCATAGCATGAGCAGCCACACCAATTCGACTTGGCTTTGGTTTATGGATGGATTGGGAACCTTAGAATACCAATAATGTTTATAAAATATAGGGTTCATCCATGAGAATAATCTTTTGCTTATTTGTGAATTGTGAGAGCCAGTGGATGACTAGTTTTCTTGCTTAAGCCAATTTCGAGGGTGAAAGATTCCCATCCTAGTTGGTGTTCGGAAAGTCCACTTAGGTCTTTCATGGAGCTTTAATGGATTCTTATTTTCAGGTGTAAGCTACATAAAATAATGTGGATTCTTCTATTGCGGCACTCTCTCTCAACTATTTCTAGTTTTCATACCATATTCATGCCAATGGAGGGATTGGGCTTTGGGTGAGCTATTGATCTCTTTGGGGAATGCTCATTATCTTATGTTATGATTCATATTGTCTGTATTTCATTTTTAGAAGACTCTCAGGTCGAAATACCCAAAATAATTCATGTAAAAATGTTGAACAATGAAGAAACAGTGTCATTTCCCCACTATCTTGTTGTGAACCATTGTAATGCTGATGATTCGAATTGGGAGAGCCTTTAATTGTCCATTTATGATTGGAATCAGTTCAATATTATCTTTTATTCATTCTTAAAAAGTTTCAAGTCTAAATTCCCAATATTTGTATGTCAAAATGAATTTTAATGAGCAAACAATGACCATTTCCACTCCATTTTGATATATGCCATGGTAATGCTTATTATTTCAAATGGAGGAATGTATATCTGATAAATGTGTGATGGATGGACTGTAATTAATGTTTATTTCAAGTCTCATGTTCAGTAATTAAGCATTGGAATCCATTTTAATCATTTTTATTGCATTGGGAGAAGATTTGGTGCATTTTCCCCAAGGGTCGAAATTGTGACTTGGGAGTTGTTTTGGAAAGAGTTATAACAGCCTGTATAAACTGAACCATGATGCATATGAGAATTTTAAAAGGTCCCTTATATATACCCAACCTCTTTTCAGAAATTCAAGTGACTTTGGGATCATTTGTGAATCCATTTCCAGCAATTACCCAGGGGGGAATTGGAGCCCCAATTTGCTAGTAAAGACTCCTACTTTGAACAAAACATTAAACAAGTTTGCAGAAGTACTTGGAAGGTCAAAAAAAAATACATTAGAATTATATTTAATTTATATTATCAGTCATGTACCTTCAGAGAAAATTTGGAAGCATTTGGGTCAATTTGGAGGTCTAGACATCAAAACTAGTCAAGAACCAAAATTGTGAAAAAATTGGAAAATTGGGCATTTTAATAAAATTCCAAAAAGGGGACATTACAGTGGTATCAGAGCATGATATTGGCACCTGATGTGGTCTGATATTTATGAGTACATTAATTCAGGTACCACCATTATATATTGAAACCCAAAAGTGCTTTGGTTGAAGAGGAAAAAAAGTAGGAGAAGAAGACAATTTTTTGGAAACTATGACTAGGCATGAAAAGAGAACCTCATATGAAGGCGAGGAGATAATAAAAAGCATGGAACCTATATTTGAAGAAATTACAAAGAATATTATGAAAGGATTTGAATTTTTGGCTATCCAAAGTTGGGAAAATATATTGAATTCAAGAAAACCAAGGAGAAAAATGCATCAGCTTGTTTGAAGGAGCAAAAGGAGGAGACCCATGAACCACCTAGTTTTGAAATAGGTGGAGTAGAAGAAGTAGTACATGAATATGATCAAAATTCACTCCCAAGTAACTATAAAAAATATGAAGAGACATCACATGAGTATGAACAAGTTTTTATTGAAAATACTGAAGATAATTTTGAGACATGCTACCTTGAAAATGAAACAGAGAGCATCTACTGATGCATGCTTGAACTATGAAGGAGTACCTACTGATGGGTGCTCACACCTCTATGTTGGTGACATAGATATCAATTTTAAAAGTGTTGCTACAATCCAAACTTCCATTAAACCTGAAAATGAATACCTTGTAGCAGTTGAAGAAGAAACAAGATCAACTTCCCCATCACCACTTGAGCTTCATGAAGTTGGTCCAAGCAAGAAGGAAGAAGATGAGGAGGTTCATTTGCAAGAGCCTCATTTTCTTGAAGGGTCCTTAAATATGAATGAAAAGAAGATCCAAGAGGCCCTTAGGATACTCCATGACACTCAAGCATTGGTATCGAATCCTTGTTGGAGAGCTACTTCCTTGGAAGATCCATCCTTCCTTGAAGACATGGAGAAGATCCAAAGAGCAATGTGCAACATAAAAGGTAATTTCATGTCTTTGATTTTTGACAGAAAAAATGTCATTGAGCTTAGTTAATGGTTACATGAATCCTACTTGAAGAATAATCAATTTATTGATAAGCTCACAATTCAAAATGAGTAACTTCTTGAAAAGTTGCAAGACACTTGTTTTTCCTTCGATGTTTTAGATTTTCATAAGGTAGATCGCTTGGAGGATTCTCATGACATGATGGATCATGAGAAAAATGAAAAATTGAAGGTTATTGATGTATTTGAAGATAATATTTATGAGATACAATCACTTGTTGTGGTGGAAGAGGAACTTGAGTTACCTCTTGAAAATGGTTACACATCGTTTGGAGAATTGCATGATTCCACTACATTGAAACCAACCTATGAGTAAATTTTTGAATTTTTAAGGGAGGTGCATAATCCTAACCCTATGGATCCTTCACATGATAGCAATTTTGTACTTTTTGATCATTTGGGTGAGTTGGTTCTTTCTCCTACATCCTACACTTCTAAATTTTGCAGCAGTCATCCTAATGAAGTATGGGTGAAAGGTTTATTTTTGATGGTACCACATGAAGAGCATGGACATTCTATTTCTCCTTTTGATGATGGAATTATTAGAGAACCATATTATTTACATTTGCAGCAGCATCCTTGTTTACATTATGATTATACACATCTACATGGGTGCACCTATGATGTTCATTTGAGTCACTTGAAGACTCATGGTTTTTCTTGCTCAACACTTGGTTCATTTGATATTGGAGGAACTTCATCCAACACTTGGGTGAAGAGTTATATGATTGAAGAAAATTATTATTGGCACCAACATCCTCTGATGTTACATGATGATATACATATTCATGAGTGTATTGATGAGACTTCTTTGAGCCACTTGAAGTCTCCATGTTTTCTTTGCTCATTATTTGGTTCAAATTTTGGTGGAGGTTCTTCATTCACTTATTGGATGAAAGAACACATGGCTGCTTATACTGATGCACATTATATATCTTTGGAGCAGAATAATGGGACATGGGATCCTCACCTATGTCATTGGAGCAGATTTGATTGGTCACTTGAAGCTTGTATGCACTTGGAAAATGGTAGTCTACTCATTGGGAGGTATAAGAAATTTCATGATTTCTTGGTGAGGCACCTCCTTGATGTACATTCTTATTATGTTTTTATATACTTTGATGACACATATTATGCACTCATGATGTTTGGAAGAATTCATACAAGAAAATGGGATCCAGGAATTCTCTTTCCAAATGGTATGGGTTGGAGAGCACTTTTAATTATTGGAGTCACTAGTACATGTGATCAATTTTGCCACGTTAGTTTTCCACGTTAGTTTTACTTTCGTGGAAAAATCAAGGGTAAATTATGCAATTTTACAATTTTTTTTAAGAATCCCCGACTTTCGTCGCTGTATCCACGCCAGACCGTCGCTATAGCGACGACACTGTCTTTTGTTGACTTATAAAACGGTCAAGGTGTCGATACAGCGATGGCCAAGAGTTTAAGCGCGGTTATGTTTGATTTTTTTGTGAATTTTGTTCAGCGTGCGCGGTTATGTTTGTTTTTTTTGGTGAATTTTGTATTCCATAACCGGCCATGGATGATCTTTCGAGCCCGAAACAGCGTCTCTCATGGAGGAGTGACCAGGGAGTTTCAGTTGGAGTTGGTAGTTGAGAATTTTGTGACAAAGGAGGTTCCATTTAACCCTGATTTCTTGAAGCATATGTTCCCAAAGATTGAATGGAAGGCTCTCCACGATGCAGCAAAGAAGATGGATGAGAATGATCTACAGTACTCCGTTAGGGAAATACATTGATAATCAGCTGAATAATGTGTGGTTTCAAGCCGAAGAGATTTTTCCAGTGAATGGAACTCCAGAGGTCCAGGAACAGGTGTTTTGGATTCCCATTTCACAGTCCTATTATGAGCTTGCACAAAAAATAGAGGTATTTGTTTTGGGGGCCATGGACTGCAAGGGTTAATGTTAGACCTTAAAACAAATATATTGGTTTTTATATTTTGAATTGGCGCTGTGTAAACAATAGAATGTGAAGTTAGATTCTTGTGTAAACTCGACATGTCTCTCCCACGAGCCAAGGATTGTAAGAGTGCAGAGGGGATGCAGTGCCAACGTTTTTGTGGCGAATGCTGCTTATAAAAGCTTCCTCCGTGACAAGTTTAATGTTACTACTTTCGATATGGAGAGTGCAGGAGTTGCAATGGTAATTAAGGCCTTTCCAATTTTTTTTGTGATATTATTATTTTATTTATCACTTGGCGCCACCAGGTGTGATTACAGTAGCTTTAGATGAGAATACAGCTCGCTTTCCAAGCAAGCGATACAACTTTTTTGTTAAATTACAAGCTCGTGTCCTGCTTTTAGGAGGGCTAAAACCCTATTTGATTAGGAGGTACAGACCATCTTCTGATATAGGTGGCTTTTTTTTTTGGGTGCAGATTTGCCTGAGCGAGGGTAAGCCCTTCATAGCTATGAGAGCATTGGTATCTGACCCCAGTGCAGAAGGTTCTCACGAAGAAAACAAATCTGGCATCTTTATATAAGTTTCAACTAAAAACACAGTGACGTCAATCACTCAATTCATAAACCTACTTCCATCACCTCATGCCATCATCTCGGGTACAGATTTTAATCTGTAGTCAAATCATTTTTACTGATATTTGAAATTTATTTCATATGAGTTGGTGTTTCTATCAAGTTCTCTTGCAAGTTGTTTGATGTTTGTCCTAAACTTTATTTCATATGAGATTGTGTTTCCATCAAGTTCTCTTGCAAGTTGTTTGATGTTTGTAGGACAGAATCCTTAGTTAAGCGTTCAAGGGATAGAATCCTTGCGTTGAAGGAATAGACCCATATAGTGGGGCATCCAGAATACAAAACCTAAAATGTGTGAACAACAAAATTTGAAAGGATTTGTTTTTCAAAATATAGAGAGTGATTTACACATCTGACTGCAACAGGGGTTTTTAGCTGACTGTAGTCTAAGGTAGTTAATTGAAAACTTTATGATAAGAAATGATTTTCTTAACCGAAACTGGTAGTTCGCTTTAGACAAATGAGGTGAGTCACATTAGGCTGCTTAACATTGGGGTTTTCTCGATCTTATCAGTGCATCTTGCTTACATATTATAATTTACAACAGCAGATACAATAACATCTAATTGGGGTTTTCTCGATTTTATCAGCGCATCCTGCTGAGATATTATAAATTACAAAAGCAGATAGAATAATTTCGGTATTAAGGAAAGGTAGGGTCTTTTGATTTAAAATTGAAGAATGCATTGGTCTGTGATGGATGCCCATAGGCAAAATTGAAATCATATTCATCACTGTTCCTGGGAATAAAACCTGTCTATCAGCTAAGATGTTAACCTGGCTTAACTACTTAGCCCCGATGGACATAAGCAGTTGGGCCTATTCATTTTTTTATTGTTTAATGGATCAGATATGGATGTCTGATTTTACTTCAAAATTTGATAACCAATATGCTGTGGAATGAAGAATGTGAGTGAAGGCTGCAACTATGGAAAGTTTCTTCATGGCATTTCTTTAGATTATCTATCTGCCTAAAAATATTGTATTTTGATTTCAGTTCTTCAGAAAACCCATTGATCAGAGTTGTAGTATCGCTCGAGGAGAAAATTCTTGGAAAGGAACTTGCAGAAGAAAACTTAAAGAATGTAAGATGTACCGATTCTATAACAGTTGTGAATTTTTTATAGCTTGCAGTTACTTAGTTGTTCACACAAACTTCTATATTTGTGCATTACTAGGGAAATTAACTATTATCATGGGTGTTGCAGAATATATGGGTGAAAGAATGGAAACCTGCAAATGCTCTTCCATCAGGTTGCATGTCCCCACACTGATGATAATATTCTACTTTGCACGCTATCAGATCTGCATTGTTCTTGAGTGAGTAGCTGATAGATGTTTCCTGGGAATTGAGATCACCAGGTAACCTTTCGAGCTCTGCAAACTTTGATTCAAAATTCTCTGCTTTATCATACTGCAAGAGATATGCAGTGTATAGGTTAAGATAGCTATTTATGTCCAGATCTGTGTCTTACATGCCTACCGTATTGGCACATA